>CM017442.1:24724824-24778167 GCA_007726485.1 Eragrostis curvula
ACCCAAGATACATTTATTGATGGTGGGAATTCTTATACATCCCCCCAATTGATTCAATGATCAATATTCAGTGGTTCAGTGACCATCCCAAGTACCTTGCAAGTCCTTTCTACATTGGTGGAGACTCATATGCTGGAAAAATTGCACCTTTCCTTGCGCAGATAGTTTCAGAAGGTCTTGGTTGCTACTATTTGCTATTATATGAGAGACAATTAAGTCTGCAGTTGTTCATACAGTGGCAACTGATGCATCTATGTGGTAAAAATCATGTACTGATCAGCTACTTGTGCTAGATCCTCTTCAGGCATTGAAGAAGGAAGGAGGCCCCTCATTAATCTCAAGGTATCCATCATTTTTGTTTTGCAAAAAGGGAAGTGGCTTACTCTATGAAATATGCATTGCTGATAGATCATGTACTCGTGATCGCTCTGAAGAATACCATGCCTTTAGATTCGCTGCAGCTCACTAATATGGTCTCATTGTTCATTTGTCTCCTCCAGGGATATCTTGTAGGTAACGCGGCGACAGGAGAAAGTGTCGATTTTAACTCTAGAGTGCCTTATGCTCATGGATTCGGTATAATTTCTGATCAACTATATGAGGTAATTAATTAAGCTCATCTAGTTCTGCACTGCCCATCTACGTAGACAGGAACTTCCTTTTGCAGTTGTGTTCCACTGATTATGCAATTCCTTACTTTTCTATTGCAATGCTCTTTTGCTTGTAGACGATATTGGGGCACTGCCAAGGAGAAGACTACAGCAATCCCTCAAACGCACTGTGTGCTCAAGCTCTGATTACTTTCAATAATGTACGGACACTTCTTTGATATGAATGATTAATTATGCACACTTGTTTGAAATGAATGTATATGCTCTGATCATATTTGGTTGTGGATGGAGCAGTAATACTTACTGACTGTTCGTGAATTCAATTGGCTGAATGCAGCTCATCTCTGAAGTTCAGCAGGCCCAAATTCTGCTGGACACCTGCGTTTACGCGTCTCCTCTACCAAATGATGCAAATATCAGGATGAAGGGTTCAGATGGTAGAAGGATCCTAAAGGAGGAGATTGAAGTGGGGAAGCTAGACCATCCACCAGCTCGTCCTAAATTTGGTTGCGTTGTAAGCCAACATCTACCCCAAAAAAAAAAAACTAATCAGTGCAGTAAAAGACATCTATTCTACCCATTCATTCGCTCTTCTATACATGATGTGTAAGCAGACTTATGGCTACTACTTGTCGTACTACTGGGCGAACGACAAGCGCACCCGAGACGCACTTGGGATCAAGGAGGTGAGCTATCCTAGCTAGTCACCCCTACATGGTATTGCCATTGGTTTCGTTTCAAGTCGACAACAATATTGACCAAGCCGAAATGAACTGATCACTAGGGAACGAAGGATGAATGGGTGAGATGCCATGATAAAGATTTGCCGTACTCTACTGACCTCGGGAGCGTCATCAAGTACCACCGGAACCTCACTACCAGAGGTTACCGTGCTCTGGCATACAGGTAGGTACCTTCTTTCAGTCAAGTTTTTTTTCTTTCCTTTTCAAGGAAGTCAGTCGCCTGATAAGCCGTCTCATGGTCAATGGGGCTTTGCAGCGGCGACCATGACTTGCTGGTGCCGCACCTGGGCACGCAGGCATGGGTCCGGTCGCTCAACTTCTCTGTCGTCGATGAGTGGAGGGCGTGGCATCTAGGCGGCCAGGCAGCCGGGTGGGTTTGCCACTTCTGCCTCCTCTCTTCATTTCGTTGTTTAGGACATCAAGCTTAACATAAGTGACTATGCTACTTATCATACTCTACCAATTAGGAATTAGCACTTCACTGCCGATTTTTTTTGTCTGTTCAGTTCCTGTTATTGTGTGCCACTAATTAATTGACTGGCAGGTTCACGATAAGCTACGCAAACAACATGACATTCGCGACAATCAAGGTACATAGAGGAGCACGCGCATTTGAACAATCGATGCCGTTTGTGATATTGATCAGAAATACTGTTGCAATGGACATGAACGGGTTGTGACGGTTTGCAGGGTGGCGGTCACACGGCGCCAGAATACGAGCCGGAGAGGTGCTACGCCATGTTCAGCCGCTGGATACTCAATCGGTCTCTGTAACAAACCATATGCACACTGGACTGTGGATATACGGTGGCGTACAATGGATAGACAGGGAACGCAGTAGAGTAGATGATGATTGTTATAAAAAATGCATCGATGCATCACTAAATAATCTGCATCGATCTTCTTGTAATCGTTGAATGATTGATGGTTGAAACACATCTGTATTTATTTGTGGAACCCTCCCTGACCATACTCCACGCGCACAGGTGCATTGGCACACGCTCAGTGATGCAAAGCAAAACGCAACAGATCACAGCTGCTTCTGCAGAAGAATATATATGTGCAGTACCACGAGCAGCTGCTGCGGCTGGTGCGCGTTAGGCGGCGCCATCGTCTACGACAACACGCTCTGGGACGGGGACTACGACCGGCCCATCACGGCCGCTATCCGGGAGTTCAACGCCGGAATCTCCGCCGACGAGCGCGTGGAGGTGTGCCAGCTTGCCATCGCCGACGGCGTCACCATCTGCCGCCGTCTCGTGTGAGATTGGGATTACGGATCATCTATCAGAGGCGATATCAATAAGATGGGGCCGGTTGTTGTATTGTTTTTTTTTTTAAAGAGTTCTAGAGCGCCAGAAGACGCCCCGGCCAGATATATTGCAATCGGGCCAAAGTCAGTTACAGCGCATAATCCAGCGTTTACAAGCCCCACTGGCTATTGACCAACAATCCAGAACAACATTTCTCAACAAACGCAACATCTACCCAAACTACACCAGCAAACATCTATTCCAGCACCACTTCTTGCTCGTCCACCTTGCATTTCACCAGACGCCTCATGTTGCTCTTCTCCTGGGCCCTTGTCATCCTCCAGCTCGGTTTAGTGTTCCCATCTTGATTCTCCCAGGACGAGCCATCATCTCCTTCAGTCCAGCAATATGCTGTGACAGTCGCTCCAGTTTCCCAGCTGGACATAGTACCTTCCACCTTTCTAGCAACGACAAGATCTTCCTCCAGACCATAGCCATGCTCTTCCAGGAAACATTCTGAAAACATAAGTCATTTCTCAGCTTCCATAACCCCCACAGGGCATCAGAGGTAACTATATTAATATCATCAAACCTTTTACTACTAAGCCACAGTTTGCCAATTGACAGAAAATCAACTCCTATATTCATATTGGTCAAGCTAGACAGTTCTACCCACATTTGCTTTGCTACCACGCATTCAAAGAAAAGATGGTGAACTGTCTCTTTCTCTGTACTGTACAAAACAGACATGTTTCGTCCTCTACATGCCTTCTTATGCTCAAGTTATCTCTAGTTAGGACTTTGTTTTTTGTTAAAAGCCAGAGAAATATATGAACTCTAGGGGGCACCTTGATGCTCCATACTGCAGGAGTATGAATTGGCTGAACGCCTCTAAAATTGATTACCTTATGCTCCATCCTGCTCCATACTGCAGGAGTATGAACTCTAGGGGGCACCTTGATGCTCCATCCTGCTCCATACTGCAGGAGTACCATGCCTTGGATTGACAAGCATACACACCATTAGACTGAAACTTCCAAATCATACTATCCTGTTCATCATTCAAAGACAAAGTTGATGCAATCTGAACTACCTCTAGCCATAAATTCCACAACCTTTCATCAACCGTCCTCCTAAATGTGCATTTCAAATTATTTCCATCCCATAACTCAGCTATGGTACAAGACTTTTCTCTTACAATTACATACAACTCCCAGAACTGTACTGCAAGACTAGAGGTACCTATCCAAGTATCTTCCCAAAATTTAATTTTTCTACCATTACCAACATGCCATCTGTACCCTATTTTTGCTGTCTGCGCAGCCAACATTATACTCTTAAAGAATTGTGATCCACCAACAGAACTACTACAAAGAATGTTTGGATTAGCAGTATTGTACTTGAAATCTATTACCTGTTTCCATAGCTTACCTTCATCTAACTGATACTGTTTAAACCAAGAAGCTAGCAAACAAATGTTTAAATCTCTTAAATCCGGGACACCCAAGCCCCCAAATTCCTTTCTCATACTAACCGTTTCCCAATTAACTAGGTGGTAACTATGATGCCCCTCGTAGTTATTCCAAAGACAATGTGCCATCTGACTATTTAGAATTTTTATCGCCCACTTAGGAAACTTAATGAACGACATTAGGTACACAGGTATACTTGCTAAGCATGTCTTAATCAGAGTAAGTCTAGCTGCATGAGACAACAGTCTTCCCCTCCAGCCTGAGATCCTTTTCAGTAGCTTATCAACCAATGGTTGAATATCTTCCCTTCTCAATCTATCGTAATGCAAAGGAGCACCTAGATATTTTATAGGAAAAGCTCCTACTGGGCAACCAAAAATATGTGATAACTCATGTATCTCATCTATATCTAAGTTAACTGGCACTATTTCACTTTTATGGAAATTTATCCGCATCCCAGAGATTTTCTCAAAGCACATCAACGTAGCTTTTAGGTTTCTAAGTTCTTGTTTACCTACACTTGAGAAGATGATAGTGTCATCTGCATACTACAGTGACACTACCCCTTCCTCTCTCATCTCTGTCAGTAAGCCTTTGATCAAGCCTTGGTTATCTGCTTTCATCAGCATCCTAGTTAAAACATCACCAACTAGGTTAAATAACAGAGGGGATATAGGATCCCCTTGTCTAAGACCTTTCCCAGGCCTGAAGAAATTACTGTCCTCCCCATTTAGAGTAACCCCTATAGACCCAGATTTAACAATCTGGATCATCCAATCTATCCATTTTTCACCAAAACCCCTAGTTTTAAGGACTTCAAACAGAAAATCCCAGTCAACTCTATCATAAGCTTTTTCATAGTCTAATTTGAGCACAATACCTTTTTCTCTACTTTTATGAATGCTATGTACCACCTCATGGGCCACTACCACGCTTTCTAAGATGTATCTCCCTTTAATGAACGCACTTTGCTCCGAGGAAATAAGTCTATGTGAGATTTTCCCCAATCTCAGTGTCAGAACTTTTGAAATTTTTTTGAAACTACAATTGGTTAAGCTTATAGGCCTAAATTTTTTAAGACTCCTAGCATCATTTTCCTTAGGAATAAGAGTCAGCAAAGCATAATTTAATCTACTCAAATCGAGCTTACCCTCCTGAAAGTCTAAAAACATATTTACTATGTCCTTTCCTACAACACTCCAGTATTTTTGATAAAAAAGAAAAGGGAGCCCATCAGGCCCTGGAGCTCCCTCTGCATAGCAACTATCAATAGCTTCTTTTACTTCCTCTGCAGTAAAAGGAGCCTGCAAAATTTCATTCCTCTGAGTTGTTACTTTCTCACCTGGTTTCCAAAAATCATCACCTAATTTGAAGCCACCTCAACTTTCTTTTGCAAACAAATCCTTATAAAAATGTACTACTACTTTCATCATGTCCTTATTTTCTGTACAGACCGTGTCCTTCGAGAATGTCTACCCTTTTTTTCCTATTGCTCTGATTTGCTACTGCCTGAAAATAGGCTGTGTTCCTATCCCCTTCTAGAATTTCTCTCTCCCTAGATCTCTGCCTGGCTTTTATCTCATCTAACGCCCACAGTTTTTCTAGTTCCCTATTCAGGAATTTTAACCTATCTAGTTCAGTTTTATCTAACGTTCTACTCACAGATTCAATATCTAACCAATTGTACTCTACTGCTAGTTCTTTTTCCTTTTTATTTAACTCAGCCACTACATTAGAAGCCCACCCCCTGGCAAGCCTTCTAAACGTTCTAATTCTAAACTGCCACCTATCTATGGCTTTCTCTAGAGTACAGGGAGTATTCCAAGCCTTTTCTACTATATTTCTAAAATCATCCCTTTCTATCCACCATTTCTCAAATCTAAATCTCTTCTTACCAAAGAAAACGTTTTGTCATGTATCAATATCTAAAGGAGTGTGGTCACTATTGGACTTACCTAAAGCCATTATTCTAGTTAAAGGAAAAGCAGCATCCCAATCGGTTGTCACAAAAATCCTATCTAGCTTGGCCATGATCCTATTTTCTTGATTGTTTGCCCAGGTGTACATCCTATTATTCACCCAATCATTGAAAGAATCGGCCCATCTATGATTAATTTGATTATTACTTTTATCACTAGTAAAACGAGACTGGTTAAAATCCCCACCGATCATAGTAGGTCCCTGCCACAAGTTCATAACTTCCTCATAAGGAGACCCATATACCACTACTAGCCTCCAAGTAAAGTTATTTCTCTTATCCTGGATTAAAGCAGATACTGAAAACTTCTTTAAAAGTAACAACATAGCTTTCTGCATTAATTCCTACCAAAATTCCTCCAGCTGTCCCAACAGCTGGAAGGTATTTCCATTCAAACATTCTGTTACCAGTAAGAGACCGTAAATAAGTATCACTAAAGGAGTCCTTTTTCGTTTCTTGGATACCAACAAAGTCTAATTGATTACATCTAATTTTTGACATCAAAGTAGGTTTCCTACCAGGTCTACCCAAGCCTCTAATGTTCCATATAAGACCTTTCATTTTGACCAGTTTTTCTTCCTACTTTCCTATTTGAACCACTGTCCACATACTGGGATCCTCCTCCCCTACATCATCTATATTATCAACTACAGTCACCTCAGGGGCCACAGCCGGTGAATTACTGTTATCACTACGTACACTTATCTATCTTACAACTATTTGCAAACTCCAGCCCTCTATTTCTATCTAAACTTTGCATACCAGATATCGATTCAGCTATTGTTTCTACATTACTCTCTATAGAAATATCTACTGCCTTAGAGATATCAGTAATTTCAGTATTAGAAAGAACTTTAAATGACAACACTTTTTTACCTTTCTGTTCCAGGTTTGCTACTTCCTTGTTCTCCATTGCTTTCTCCAGCATTGTTCTTCCATCATCTTGGTGTCTTTTGCTCCTCCGCACCAGCACGGGCCCCACTTTTGCTTTACTGTCTTTTCCTTTGTGGTCTCCTGACTTGCCTCCTTGTTGTCTGCTGCATGCATTACTTTCTCCATGCTAGAGCCCTCCGTCATCTGCTCACTATTGTAGGTCCATTTTTTAGGTAGATTCACCATCTCTTCTTCATCTGCCTGAGTTTCTTCATCTCCTATATTCATTGTTCCCATCTTTATTTCTTGGTCCTCACTATCAGATTCTAACAGTTCCATTTCCCTCAGCAGATTAGCACAGTTGAAACCACTCTTCTCTTTTGCAAGAACTTTATCTTCTTCTATTTCTTTGAACAGGTTAGCCCACATAGACACTGTCCTTTGTCCTCTGCTGCTATTGGGTTCCTTGCTCTTACTCCCCTCTCCTTGTTTGTCATTCCCCTTATCCTGTCTGGGTGTTTGTGACTTGTCAGTCTCCATGTTACTTGAGCCATCATCTCCCTTTCCTTGATCCTCACCCAAAAGGTCACTTGCATCAAGATTGTCATGGTCAGATCCATTGCCATCTTGGTCAAAACCCTCTACCTTGAAACTGATGAGATAAAGTTTCTTGTTCATCTCCACTAGTCTATGATTAGGTATCTTAGTTGGGTCTCTTACTGCCACTTTCACCTTTACCACCTCAAACATGCTGGAAAACAGAGAATTCCAGTCCAAATCCTCTATTATCCCTAAGCTTGAAGCTATTTGCTGCAGGACCTCACAATCACAATACTTTGGTGGTATTCCTCTCACCTGTACCCAAGTGTCCACTAACTCTTCCACAGGTTCTATCTCCCCATTCCAAGCTTTAAGAGAAACCAACACATTTTCTGTATCTAAGTAGAAGTAGGTTGTACCACCAAACACAATGGCTTCCACCTTTCTCTCTGGAGGGAACCTAACTAGGAAGCTTTATTCGCCCAGTTCCTTTAGATTCCAAGCCCAATCCTTGTCAAAGGTCTTCTTCAGGTTCCTGATCAGCTCCTCATGGGTCACATTTCCTTCCTCTATTGTGATGACTCCACAGTTGTCAAAGTTTGCCCAATGGTTAACTCTATCAGGTATGGATGACACATCCACATGTAAGAACCCCAATCCCTTGCTAGCTGTTTCATAGATCTTAGCTTCTCTCTTTGGCTTCTTCCACTCAGGACAACTATCAACAGCATGATCCTTCTTCCTACAGATGAAGTACAGCTTGGGTTTTGTACACTTGTTATTATAGTGGCCTGGCTCAGAGCAATTATAACACACAATCTTCTCCTTGCCCACACCTTTGCTGCTGCCTGCCTCATCCCCTTGCACTGATGCACCTTCCTCCTCCTTCTGCACTTGCTTCCCTCTGCCTTGCTCATCTCCTGCTTCTGACTTGTGTTGGGAGCCACTTGTCTTGCAAATCTCTGGTTAGCACTCACATCTCTGTTCCCCACCGGCCTTTGTAGCCTGTTTCCTTGGAATGGAGCTCTGGGTCTCCCTTGCGACTGCTGGTTGAACTGATGGTTGTTCTGATTGAAGCTCTGGTTGTGCTGATTTTGGTTGAATTGGCCCTGTGGCTGCATCGGAGGCGGACCCATCGGGTAGAACCCAAACGGCGGCGGCCCCATGGGCGACGCGGCATGCCTTGAAAGTATCCAGGTTGCCCAAATCCAGCGAACTGATTCCAACCATGACCGCCCCACTCGCCCCACTCCTCCTCCAGTGAGCTCGGCCTAGATCCTCTCCCTCTTCCTCTCCCTGCCATCGATTCCTTGACTGCTTGCAGGAAGGTCTTCTTGTTCCCCTCGCTCCAGATATCCTATGCAAAATTCAGAGTAACCGGATCCTTGTCCCACGAATCCCTCTGTCCTATCGGGTGACAATCCCCAGCTATGAATTTCTTCAACTCCCACAGATCTCTTCGAATCAAAACTAGGCGCTGCCCATGCTTGACTCTGTGGTGAACCCTAACCCTAGCGGCGGCGCGAGGTGTGGGTTGGGAATGAGGCACAAACCAAAGCTGGCCATAGATTTCCTCTATAGCCCCTTCATCGCCATCTTCCTCTGACTCCCGGGTCCCAGCTCCCAGCCCTTTTCTACCTGTCCGCCATGGAATCTGCGGTCAAGGTTTTGCCACCTGCGCCCCCTCCCCCCCCCCCCCCCCGTCCCGCAGCCGCGTGTCCTCGTTTCAAACCGAAAACTCTGTGCACGCTTCTCCTCTTCCCATCTCTCTGCGCACGGTGGTGGAGTGCCACCGCACCGGACCGGACTCGCTGACGGCAGCCTCTTCCCGGCGGTCGCCCTCGCCTCTCGGTTCCGCTCGGCTTCCTCCCTGCGTTGCTCATTCTACCAAGGCTGGTAACTATTAGACGCTAGTTGCTTTGATCACAATGTTCATTTCCTGTTTTCTTCGTCAACCAAGGCTGGGTTTAACTTTAATATCATCATCTCTTTATATCTAAAAAAATCCTGTTTTCTTCACGCGTCGACGACATCGAACGCATGTTGATATTGTACACGCTGTGTTACGATACGCTCACTGTCGCGCACGCACCCCGAAACTCCATCCTTCTACTGGATCTGAGAACATTGAGACCCTCTGTTTCACACATGCACGCGGTGACGCGGACGCAGCTGGCAAGGTCATGGTTAATGGTCACTGGCAAAGTCGCATCGGTTGTGTAGCAAAGCTGAATGGGCCGCGACAGGGGTGGAGCCAGGCCTCTTCATTCGGGTCAGCCAAGCCCGGCAATTCTTTTTTTTTTCTTTTTGCAAAATCAGTGATCATTGATGTGCAGCTGTATAGCCATGTTTTTTTTTAGGGAAGCCACCTGACGCACTTTATTAATTAAAAAAATAGTTACATCGTTTACTAGGTGTTGCAGAATGTGGCTAGGAGGTTCATCAACCCAAGTACAAGAATTTTTGTCCTGAAAAGCTACCCTAGCCAATTCATGTGCAACCTGGTTTGCCTCCCTATTACAATGCTCTATAGAGATACAATCAAAACCAAGCCACATCAGATTGCATTCATTGTAGATAGCTGCTCCTGCCGACGAAGAGAAGCCACCATCTTGCATAGTTTGAACAACTTCCATACAATCAGATTGAACAATAATATTTTCAGCTTCTAGCAAATGGCAGACATCGGAAAACTAGAATTCATCGGCTTGAACAAGACGAGGGAGTCATAATAGGTAATGATAATTTAAAGAGTTATATTTCTGATTAGTATAAAGATCTTTTTGGTGATCCTGAACCTAATCATTTCTCGCTGGATGAGAACATGAGAGGTGACGTACCGCAAGTTTCAAATGTTGAAAATGAGTTGCTTTCTCAACCTTTTACTGAATAAGAGATTAAAGAAGCTATTTTCCAAATGGAACATAATAAAGCTCCAGGCCAGATGGTTTCCCAGCGGAGTTTTACCAATTCTTTTGGGAAATAATCAAACCGGACCTAATGGAACTTTTTGATGCATTCCATAAAGGGAAGTTACCGCTTCATAGTCTTAATTTCGGTATAATCACTCTTTTACCAAAAAAGGCAGAGGCAATTAAGATTCAACAATATAGACCCATTTGCTTACTGAATGTGAGTTTTAAAATCTTTACTAAGATCCTCATGAACCATATTTCTTCTATAGCAAATAAGGTCATTAGGCCCTCACAAACTGCTTTTATTCCAGGAAGATACATTTTAGAGGGCGTGGTTATTTTACATGAGACGTTGCATGAGATGCATAAAAATAAAAAGAATGGGGGTAATTCTTATGCTTGACTTTGAGAAAGCCTATGATAAAGTGAAGTGGCCTTTCATACAACAAGTGTTGAGAATGAAAGGATTTGCACAAAAATGGTGTTCTTGGATTCAACAAGTTGTATCACAAGGTAGTGTCAGGATTAAGGTCAATGATGACATAGACCACTAATTTCAAACAAGAAAAGGGGTTAGACAGGATGATCCTTTATCCCCGATCTTGTTTAATATTGTGGTGGACATGTTAGCAATCTTAATAAGCCGAGCTAAAGATTGTGGTCAATTTAGAGGGGTAGTACCTCATCTAGTAGAGGATGGACTATCTATTCTTCAGTATGCAGATGATACAATTATCTTCTTGGAACATAATCTTGAGGAGGCCAGGAACATGAAATTGTTGCTCTGTGCTTTTGAGCAACTTTCTGGCCTTAAGATCAATTTCCATAAAAGTGAGATGTTTTATTATGGTGATGCTAAGGACTTTGAAGGGGAATACTCACAGATTTTCGGATGTGATATGGGTGATTTTCCTTTTAGATACCTGGGCATTCCTATGCATCATAAACTGAGGAATAGTGATTGGAGAGAAATCGAGGAGCGATTTCAGAAAAGATTAAGTGGATGGAAAGGAAAGATGCTTTCTATAGGAGGTAGATTAGTACTCATTAACTCAGTCCTCAGTAGTCTATCTATGTTTATGCTATCCTTTTTTGAAGTCCCGAGGGGAATTCTGAAGAAATTGGACTATTATAGGTCTAGATTTTTTTGGCAAAGCGATGGTCATAAAAAGAAGTATAGACTGACAAAATGGGGAATCCTTTGCACTTCAAAGGACCAAGGGGGTTTGGGTATCTTAAATTTAGACCTACAGAATAGATGTCTTTTGAGTAAATGGTTGTTTAAATTGATTAATGAAGATGTAGTTTGGCAAACTATCCTTCGTAATAAATATTTGAGACATAGGACCATTACCCAGGTTGAGCATATGCCCGGTGACTCTCATTTTTGGTCTGGCCTAATGAAGGTAAAAAATGACTTTTTGAGTTTGGGTAAGTTCAACGTAGGTGACGGGGCTCAAGTGAGATTCTGGGAGGATGCATGGTTTGAAAATTTGTCTTTCAAAGATCAATTTCCTTCCCTGTATAATATTGTGAGAAAGAAGAGTGCTACGGTTGCGACGGTTTTACGATCAAATCCTTTGAATGTGTCTTTCAGAAGGTCTCTAGTGGGCAATAATCTATTAGCTTGGCAACATCTAGTGGCCAAAATTATAGATGTCCATTTGACAAATGAAAGAGATACATTTGTTTGGTCTCATAATCAACATGGAAATTTTACGGTACGTTCTATGTATAGAACGCTAGCTGTATACAATGTTGCTCCGCGTAACCATATCATTTGGAAATTAAAATTGCCCTTGAAGATAAAGATCTTCTTATGGTATTTAATTAAATGTATTGTTTTGACTAAGGATAATTTGGCAAAGAGACGATGGAAAGGAAGTTTAAAATGTTGTTATTGTAATCTAGATGAATCTATACAACACCTTTTTTTCCATTGTCAAAGTGCTAGATTAATTTGGAGGATTGTGCAAGTTTCATTTAATATTTCACCTCCACTAAGCATACAACATATGTTTGATGATTGGCTTATAGGAGTGGATAGGAAACTTCAGCACAAAATTTTAGTCGGAACATGTTCCATGTTATGGGCAATTTGGTTATGTCGTAATAATGTGGTTTTTAACAATACACAAGTTGTCACTCCTATGCAGGTGATCTTCAGAGGAACATACTGGATACGTTTCTGGGTGCTATTGCAAAAGGAGGAGGACAGATCCCAAATTACTTGGGGGGTGTCGTGTGCTTGAGACCACCGTCATGGAAATCTTTGCAAGAAATGGCTGGAGTTTTATTAATAGACTTGAATAATGGTTCGGTTGAGACATTTTTGTGTCGTTTGGTGTTGCTCGACATGTCTCGAGCCCTTTTGATTGTAATAATGAACCTTGTGGACAGCTACATGCATTGGTCGATGCAGAGGCTGGAAGTTTATTCTTTTACTACCTATTCTAAAAAAAAGATTGAACAATAATGCGGTTTCCACCAATGTATTGCAGCAGAATCAAGCCTTCCCTCAGAGCTATAGCCTCGGCCATTGGAGCATCTACCACATGGCTTAAGAATTTTTAAGATGCCGCTAAACAGTTGCCACTCGAGTCTCTAATAATTACTCCTGTACTCCCTGAGCCTGAATTGATATCAAAACTTGCGTCTATATTCATCATTAGATTACCTTCCGGCGGCTTCTTCCATTGTTCTTATCTCTTTGCAGATTTTGATGTCCTTCTTTTGTAGTTGGTAGCTAGTGTAGAGATAGACATAGCTGCCCTAGCTGGAGTCTGAACATTTTCTCCATAGACAGCTTGCCTCCGCTCCCACCAAATGTACCATCCACCAATCAATATTAATTCTGCAAAACCAACACTATTTATATAATTGATAACACCCCCATTTCAAATGATTTCTTCAACTAGAACTGACCCAGAGCTGTATAGCAATGTTGATAACATGGTAAAGATCTCGATAACCCTGACGTTTTTTGAGCTCTTGCTTCACCCCTGGCCTGCAGCCCTGCAGACCGACGAGTAGAGACTCCCATAACATCAGATATGAGGCATTTGAAAGTTTCCACAAACTTGATCAGGAGGAGCACGCCAAGTGTTGGAGGAGGGCTCTAGAAAGTGTGGCATGCCAAAGGTATTGACAACATGGAGTTGATGACATGGTCTGTGCTCGCAAAGCAGCCGAACGACGAGCAGTCACTGGCAGTAGGAGTAGCAATACGGAGTACTAACAATGCAGGACTGTGGCAGCTTATGATAAATTCTTTATATGGACATGTATGCATCCTAGTAGAACCTTAGACCAATGGATTTTTTATTTCCAATTAATTAGATGTCACATCAAAACAAATAAATGACATGGTAAGAAATTTAATTAAAAAAGGAAATGTCTTTCATCCTAATAAAAGATTGTGGGCATAGTTTCCAATTAACATGATGAAAGCCAATTGAAACTGTACTGAGGGTCTTCCCTTTTGTCCTCAACCAACAACAACCCAAAGCCACTTAATAATAATTTAATATTCTGCAAACCTATTAAACTAGGACATGAAACTGGGCACTAACATGTAGGTTTATTTCACATAACAAGATAAAAAAGCTGATGTGTCATTCTTGGAAACTGTGAGATAAAAAATGTCCACTGAGACAGGCCTTAGATTGTACTCCCTCTATCCAAGTATATTTGAGGTTTTAGCTTTAGGATCGTGAATTAAAAAAGAGCAGAGATGTATCAAAGATGTATCAAATGAGAGAAAACATTGATTTGCATGCACTAAGTGGACAATATTTGATATACCGTCATCTTTCAACTCATTTTTTTTTTAATTTTAGGACCGAGGTCGACAACATATCATCAATACGAATATTGTGTGCATTTTCATAAATTCATCAATGTGAACTATTAACAATTACCAATTAATGGGAAACTGGACAAAATCTCGACAGTGACATGTAAATTTATGCTCTGAAGAGATGTAAACTCCAAACCATTTATGCATTGGAGAAACCATTTAATTTGTCTTTGTTGTTGAAGAAATTTATAAAGCACAAGCAGAGAAATCGGGGATATCAAGAGGCATTACAAGAATGCGACCGTTGGTACATGTGAAGAAATGATTAAGGCCCCCTTTGGAACGCAGGATTTTCGCAGGAATTGTACAGGAATTTCACAGGAATCAGTTGACTGTTCACAGGAAAAACGCAGGAACGGGAAAAAATCCCGCGTTCCAAAGGCCCCCTAAGAGTGTTGTATTTACGAGGCAATCACAACTGAGGTTAAGATGTACGACAATCTAGTAGCATGCTGACTCGCCTATCCCGGATAGAGATCCAAAATAACCATCCACCCCAACTAACTAAATTATCAAAGTTTTAAAATTGTTTGGGAAATGCAAAACATAGATAATTTAGACGGTTATTACATTGAATCAAGTTATGTGAATATTTTTTTCCAAAAATAAAAAACATACCAGCACTGTCGTGTCTAGCTGCGCTATCAGCGCGGGTCACCTTGCTAGATCCTCTAAAAATTTGGATCGGCATATCACTTTGAAGACGGACCTCCAGCAGAGGAACAAATTAACGCATATGTGATAGGAGGAACTAGCTAGTACTAATTATATACAAAGTGCCTGGGGGCAAAAATAATTATTGTGCGGGTCCATGTAGCGGGTTTGAAGGGGGAGTATTTTTTTCACACTAATTTATATTGTGAAATTTTACATACATATGGCGTGGCGTGTTTGCTTAGCACGAGAGGGGCTAGGCCCCCCTCTAGCTCCTCCTGGTCAAAACTACACAAGGTTAAATAGACCACGCCCGGCACCTCTCCTTGTCGAAGCTAAACAAGGTCAAATAGACCTCGTACATCTCTGGAGGAGATGAGCGAGCTTGTGAGTAATAAGCAGCATCAGCCACATGCCGCGGTGATCGATTCTGACACTTGGTGATGAGCGTGAGCGGCTGAGAAGTGACAAGTTTAGGAGTTGAGAACAGTATGCTCGGTTTGACGAGGACCGGTGGCTAAGGCCTTCCGAGGGATGGCAATTCGAGCACGGTTTTTGGGTACCCATTGGGTACCCAATCCAATAGTGCCGGGCATGGGTCGTATTTCCCTCGCCTGCGGGTGCCTCATCGGGTACCCGAAATGATACTGTAGCTAAATTTCAGCCCAGCCTAGCAGCACTTTGAGCCTAACAACCTCTCCATCTCAACCAGGAAACCAACCACATCTCAGCCAGATAACCACCCACATCTCAGCCAGTCAATATCAGCTCGATGGACCAGATCACACATTCACACACATCTCACTCGATCAGGATTTAGGTGATACCCAAAAGAAAAAAAAATTAAAAGGAGCGTGCGCCTCGTACAGGGGCGGCGTGCACGCTCGTGCCTGCAGGGCGGCGGATCTAGGCAAGTACGCGCGGCCGCGGCTGGAATCTCGCGCGCGACCACCGGCCTCGCCGACGCCGGCTTGCATTCGCCTTCTTCCGTCGCTTGGTCCGTGCCAAAGGAGATCGCCGGCCAGCTCTTGCATGCGGCGCCGTCATGGCGTACCTGCCCGAGACCAGGCTCGACCCATCTCTGAACTGCACCTGTGTTGTAGTGAAACTGTTGCCGCGGTCACACACGGATTAGCAGCGGGGGCCCCCAAACGCTCGATGCTATGCCCCTAGTTTAACGCTCGACGGCCAAGCTGCCGGGTACGTGGAGTTCGTGTTGCCTCGCCGGGCGGCAGCAGAGGTCGGTCATTGCCATGGGGGGTGTAACTCTGATTCTCTGAATTATAAACAAATGTGAACACATACTCTGCTTTTTGCTCTGTTTTTGGCGCATATCTCTCGGTTACTGATATGTTTGTTGCACAGTACCAAGTACTAAGCGATAACAATCTCGTGGCCAATCATCAGCATGCAAAGGCGGTCAATATGGCTAACATACGTTGCAGGCAGATCAGGACTAAATCACGTGAAGATATTATAAGATTGTGAATGTGTAAACCAAAATGAACACACAAATAAAAAAAATTAAGCCTTTCATAATTTTGCACTAACATGGGAATAGATTCAATGTTCGATCAACATAGGGAGCTTACATCATCAATAACCGCACATTTAGGGACTTGTTACATCAACGAGTTCATAAGTCACGACTACTAGCTTCACTCCACACATGCACAAGTATTTACACTTCGATTCTTAAAAGGAAATTGCAGACCTCAACTAAAGAAGATACAATAATGCTCCCGGAATCAAAGCCAATAAACACTAGTGTTACAAAATACTCCCTCCTGTTTCAAAAAACTTGTCGTTTTGAGGTTGTCTTAAGTCAAACCTTTTAAACTTTGACTTTAAATATTTTTTTATGCATTAAGTTTAGAAATGTAAAAATGATATGAGTAGATTCGTATTGAAATATGATTTCATAAAAGTACACTTTAGTTATATTTTATAAATATTTTACAGCAAAAAGTATTAGTCAAAGTTGTGTTTTGAAGACCGTGTCAACGTCCTAAACGACAAGTTTTTTGACACAAGAGGGAGTACTAGGTAAAGTCTCCGGAACTAGGACGGCTTTTGCAACTATGCGTGGATTATTTGTTAATTCTTATTTTATTGTCGTTGACACGGTTGGTAGACGACGTTTTATGATTTACTAAGCGAGCGCACTTTGTGCTCCATCTAACCTGTGCGTATTCAAAACAACTAAAGAAAAAGGTGAACTAACATGTCTTATAAGTGCTTTCGCTACCTAAGCCGGAGACTCTATTATTTCTTTTGTAACACCAATGTAGCTTGACTAAGATGCAAATAACACTATATATGATTCTCCTTTAACAAGTGCAAAATCTCAAAGAAACGGAGCTAAATGACTCAAGCAATGCGAGAAGTGAAGGAAGACATGCAAAGTGATTACCAAAGTCATATCGTTAATGTGCTTTTGGCGCGGGCTTGGATGTTCGTTGATCACTCGCTGCATGGGACCGACGTCCTTCGGTTCCGTGCCCTGCATATGCGTGAAAAAAAGCTTGAGGAATTCTTCGAGTTGCATCTCCAGAGTGATCGAAATAATTGAAAAGTGACTGTCAAAACAATTGTTCACTGCACGGAGGGCGAAATAATTCTGCATCGTCACCTTGGTGCTGTTGGGCACGATCCGCAGCCGCTCGCTGATCCCCTGGCGCCAAGTCTGCAAGCAAAACGAGGGCTCAGATCAGATCACCAAAGAACGGCGGGCGCCGACTTGGCCGTGCTCGACTTCTTGGAGTTGTGGCGCAGGATCTCCGATTGGAAGGGCGTCGGGGAGCTGAAGACCTCGGCGGAGTCGCCGGTTATAGCCAGATTGAAGATCGCGGGCAGCCGGGTCCAGCATCCAAATCAGCATCGCCTGCCGTGCTAGGATATGATGCTCCGAGAGAGGTCCTGGATGAAAAGAGCTTCGGTACTTGTACTCACTGGATGGTCGAACCGTCGTGAACGCAGACGGAAGGGCCACCACCAGGGGCGGAGCTAGTATGGGGCATGGGTGTGCAGATACACATCTAATAATAAATTTTGTAAAAGAAAAATCATTGTATAACCTATGTTAATTGGTATCTGATCATATTATATTTAGTAAAATTTGGGTTGAATTCATCCATGTAGCTGACAATTGATTTTTACTTTATGCTTTGTTTATGGATTGAGGAGAGTGTGTGTGGAAAGGGGGGTGGGGGGGGGGGGGGGGGGGGCATTGACCCCCTTGCAGCTCCTCACAGTTCTGTTACTAACTGATTTCCACACATAACTAGAAAAAAGGCGCGCCATTGGCGCGCCGCTGTTTATGTATGCTTCTTATTTTGGCCCGTTGCAAAGCCTATTATGCCACATTCCATCAAACTGTTTTATTATATAAAGGTAGAAAAGATGAAAACCTTTACAAATACAAGTATACTTAAACAACTAACATAGTATACTTTTTCTTCTATTGTAAATTGACTTCGTAACACCCAGTTTATGTAAAAATAAGTGGTTGTTCGCAATTTAAAGATTGGCATAAAAGAATTTTAAATTCACCAACACTTTTTTAGTAGCAAGGAAGGAGGCTCAGTCCATGATACATGTGAATCATAGTCAATTTAAGCACAGTTTGTAGTCAAATGAGGGTGGTTCACACTTATCTAAGCATCACCATCAACGTCTTAGAATCATATATAGACACTGTTTAGACATCTTTCCCTCTGGCTTCTTGCTTTTTATTTAAATTAAATAGTTTCTAAATCTTGTCTAGGCTTGGACATCATCGTTGTCGATAAAACATAACATCACTAATTTTTTTTGTAAAGTCAGGTCACTATGAGATAATGATTAAGCACGTTTCTCCTTCCTGAAACAATAACAGTGTGAGTGTGAAATGAAACAAATAAATATGACCTAGTGACTTTTGATTTCTTGCAACGCAATATGTTAATTACAAATATCCAATTGCAGTATCTGCAACAAAATCCTGAACAATGAACTTTGATGAATCTTTTTACAGAACACTTGTAACATTGTCTTGTATTCCTAGTTTATTTAGTGACACCCTCTAGTTTATTCCAAGCTCAGTTGCTTGCACCGTCTAGTCTATTCCAAGCTCAGTTGGCTGACACCTTTTGTACATCTGCACAAGCTTTCACCCAAGATTCAAGAAGCCCCTGTTGGCATTCATCCAAAATAACAGTTGTCTACTTGTTGGCCAGTGCCTTCTTCCAGCTGCACAGTATCAGTGAGTTGAAGAGCACTGGCAATATGAATGGCACAGCCAGACCAAGAGATGCCTCTACCTAAGAAAAAAAAAGAAAGACAAATAAATTAGTGTCACCAAAGGCACTTCTAGCACAACTGAAGGCCACCGTTAATCATTGTAAACATACATACCCCGCCAGCTGTAAACTGAATGTGCATATAGTATTGATAAACATACATATCCCGCCAGCTGTAAACTGAATGTGCATAGTATTGACATTCCTATAAGCAGAAGCAGCTGTTGTGCAACGCCACCAAGCTACAGTTGCTTGTTATTTTCACCAGCACCTGATGGATGAACATGCAAGTAGCCAGAATGCGCAGCTCTAAATGTTCCCAACATGCCTAACCTAGCAGAGATGAACAACTGATTTACTAACAGGCCAACTCGATTTCCATTTTTCATTTGGATGAACAACACACACTTTTCTTTGCTTTTGTTCCACCAAGGCATCGAGCATTTCTTTCTCAGATCACTAAGCAGCTAGCCAATTCATTTCAAGTATATCTACTGAACTCAAAAGACAACAAATTTACCAATGGGTTGAGGTGACTCATGGATTCCTGACAATAGAATCCAAATAAAAAGCAATAAAAACTATAGCAACAGTTGTTTTCAATAGTATAGTCCATATCATTTGAATTATTTCATGATTTGCAATTGAAACACAAAACATGGTGACAAGGCTGAATGTGAGAAAAAGGCAAATAAAACATAACTGATTGTAGATGAAATATTGAATCTAAATATTTGAAGAAAAAGTTGTTTTTGAAATTTTGCCATACATAAAGAACCAAACTCCGCCTGATAATTCTATAAATCAAGGTTATTGGGAAAGTAATAATCAAGCTGAAAATGAAGGTGGATCTTCGATTATTAAATGTTATGGCAGTCAGGACAAAGGAATTAAATATGTTTATTAAATGTTATGGCTTACACATTCCACATATTGTATGTAAACTTTGGAACATTCACTGATAAGCTCTTTGATTTCTAAAAGCTGATGAATCTTATTATGGAAGAAATTATTAGCAAAGAACTCGTGTTACGTAAATTTTGCATCCTGGGAACATCAGGTTTAATATTTTGAAAAGGGAAGAACAACTTAAAGATGGAAAGTGTAACCCAATTTGTATGCAAGTTGGATACAGATTAAAGACATTTGTACCAAATTATTGAAAATTCATGTTTCTGATATAAGAATCAAAAGAACGCAAATTTAATATTCATATGTGCAAAAGGTCTAATGACTTAATTTATAAAAGTTTATCTGAGATTAGTTTTGAATAAAAAAAGTGAATTATCTGCCGGACAATTCATACGAGTTGATCTTAGAGGTTAAGATCACCATAAATATGTTTGCAAGTTGAAAATAGCACACACTCACTGGAGATTTTTGTATCATTGCAACTTAACAATGGAATTAGCTTGTTATGTATTAGCCACTTTACTATAGCCCCGTGGAGAATCTTTAGCAGGAGGAACTAAATTAAGTTACATATGAATTGAAGATGGATATATATACAGAAAAGGATACGTCAACACAAATTAATATGGAGTTGCATTGGCATTTCCTCGAACAGTTCAAAGGCTTACCTGGAAAAATATTGTTTCCTAATGATGCAGGCGGGTACACATGGGAGAAGATAGCTGTAAAAGGGTAGATTTGGCTTACTTTGTTGTGATCCGGTGAAAGAGAAGAGTACTCTTTCAATTATTAGGGATTGAGCTCTGTTATGGATCGGTCTGAAAATAAGTGAGCATGTACAGAGGTTGATTTGAGAGAGAAGCAATTGCTTGTTCTTCTTTCCAGAGGAAGAAGAGAGACTGAATAACAGGGGATTGCTTGGGTGGTGCTGTGGTAAAGAAGAACAGGATTGATTCGAATCGACTGAGGAGAGATGGGGAGGGGAGAGGTACCTGGACAGCCCGTAGCTGTATAGCCATGGAAGACCAGTGGGGCGAGGGCGCTAGGCCATAGAGGCGACGGCACATGAATCGTTGGCGACGGCATCAGCCGATGGACGTACGAGCGGCAGGGCGGGTGAGAGGCAGGAGGAGGGAGGCGGCGACCATGGTGACGGGCGAAATCTATCGCTGCCGCCGCAGATAACAGGTGCGCGGCCAAATCCGCCGCAGCCATCGATCGTGGACGCGCAGGCATCTCGTATGCCGACCGAACGGGCGCGCTGCTAGATCCACCGACGCCATTTTGGATGGATTGAGGTGGGGGGACAGGAGGCCTGAGGAGGACGGCGACGGCGACCATGGCGAGACAGGACCGAGCGACGGAGAGAGAGAAGGGGCGAGGCGAGAGCGGGCCGAGAAAATTCGTGACCATTCGGGTTGGCTGGAATTTGGGCACAGACCCGAACCTATGCCCAATCTGACGGCCCGTATGGCGAGTTGAGTGAATCGGACGGTTGAAACCTTAACGGGTGGCGTGGCTTAATGGTTTTTGTGAGAACGCACGTCGTTTTACTATGTAAAAGATTTGAAAATCCTGCCTCCACCTCTAGCCACCACCCGACCGCAGGCCAATGTCCCAGACTGAATTCCCATTAGCGTCTGCAACTGTGAAGACATACTCATTTTCTGCTCTGTTTCGTAGTGCAGAGTTTTTCCTTCCTTGCCAATGGCAATTGCCAAGGTCATGATCAACGGGGATCAGTGGATGGTGGTAACACGACATTACTAATCACCCAACCGACGTGACGCAGGGTCTCACATCTCATCGTCTACATATTTCAGAAAAATCAATTGTGCCCTCTGTAAGACTAAAGCTCTACTAGTGTGGAATTGTCCTCCGTATGACACTCTACTCAGATTTTCGATGCACCAAACTAAACCAAAGCTCCGGTAAACGCTTGGATTAGCCCATGCGCTGCCTGATCATGACAGACAGTAGCAGCTGTAAACATTCACATTCAGAACTATGTTCCTGATTTGTTTCTCTCATCACTGAGAAATTGCTTTTCTTACCAACAGAATATCAGAGCTTGTTGGTTTTATGCCAGCATACCAAACAATGGAGCATTGCATTGTGTTTTTTGAGCTGACATTGCACACTGATTACTACGAACTTTTAGTGCTTTGCTTACTGTCAGAGTTTGATAGCCCGTGGAAAAGGAAAGCATCAGTTGTTTGAACATGCACTATAGCTTGGCACAGTTTTCCTACTACTTGATTGGATTTGGGTGGCACAATGCTTTTGTTGACACAATAATGCAAGAGTTATGGTAAGCGATTGATTAGTAGACTAACTCCGCATGCATGCATGGCGTGGCTCGACGGGCCAGGCGGACCGGTCCGTCGTGTACGTGAGCTTGGGGAGCCTCGCCGTCATCTCCCACGATCAGTTTACGGACAGCGCCGGCTACGCCTTCCTCTGGGTGCTCCAAGAAAGAAGCGACGTGGCGTGGGCGCCGCAGCGAGACGTGCTGCGGTGGGGGTGCTTAATTCCTCACGTGACGGCGCGGGCGGATGCGGTCCACGACTCTTTCTTCACGTGCGACATACGGTACGGGGACGTGGCTCGCGGCGGCGCGGATGGCTTCGTGCATCGCGGATGCATGCATGCGGGTCGACTGTTTCTTCACAAGTGATATGTTTCCGCTTCAAAGGCAAGCTAGTCCACGTCGACGCGATCACGTACTGTGGATGGCATGGCACCACACCAGTGGCAAGGAGTTGTTGCACTCTCTGAGGCCCGACCCAAGGCCGTGGAAGGAAGCGATCGAGAACGTACGTACGTGCAGATGTTCTCGTACGTATCACGTGAGCACGGATAGGCCGGGCAACGTCGTCGAGAAGCCGGGCTGGATCATGGCCCCGAGTACACCTTCAAGGACACCGGCGCTGGCTGGAGACCTTTCGTCCTTTGCACGAGTGTACAGGTCACCCCGTGGGCAAGGACGCTCCAAGGCGTCTTCGTCATCCTGCACGTCGTCGGTCGGCGAAGTCAAGCTCCAAGAGGAAGGCCGCGGACGACGGCGAACATCTCGAGGCGGCGACGCCCAGCTATCACGGCTGACCGATCGAGCCATCGAGGATGACATCATGCTAGCTGTTCGCGCACAACATGGAGCTCGATCTGCTGTCAGACCAAGGCCAATCTGCTGCTGCGGCACCGGAGATCGGAGAGGAGATGCAGCAGAACGCGGAGGAAGATGAGCAAGAGACGCAGCTCCTCGCACCGGAAACCGTCGATGGCTCAGTCACGGATCAGCAACAGACGCCGCAGGAGGAGGAGCGTGTTCCTGACGGCGAGGGTTCCCCGGCCTATCCAACAGCAGCAGGACGCCGCCTTCGGTGTTCGATCGGTCGGGTCTCGGAACGCAACGTCGTCGCGGCCCTCGCCGCCGGAATCACCGTTGACGATCGAGCTGCTCTTTGAACGGCCCGTCCATGTCATCGTGCCCGCATCCAGTTGGCGCTCTGGGCGAACAGGATCCGCCGCTAAGCCGGAGAATGGTTTCGTTTGGAACCGGTTCAAAAGGTTTGGTTTTTCTTTGGGTTTACTTTGGTTGGTTGCAAATGGGGTAACATAGATAAGTGGGTTGGTTTAGTTTGGTGGCACCGTATATCGGATTGGGTTTCAGTTTAGCCTGAGTGTAAATGGTTCGGACAGAAAATGTTGCAATCCATAGTTAGAAGCCCGGTTTCTCGTTGTGGGTTTTAGCTTTATGTGAAACCCACGTCAAAAGTTAGACCCTAAAATTAAAAATTTCATGTTCACATCTTAATTTTTTCTCATTCGTCGCTACTGGGAGTTGATGCGTATCCGATCGACAAGGCGGCGGCTACCTCTCCGCGGCGCGCCTCTTCTACATACGTGTTTCTCGTCGGCCATCTAAAGGGTGTGTGTTTGGGGATGAGGGGCATTGACCCCTTCGTAGCTACTGGTCACAGTTTCGTTACTAGCTGTTTTCCACGTCTAATTTGAAAATCCTGCCTCCGCCTCTGGAAGGCACCATCGCGGACACGCTGGTGTGGGGTCCCCCGTCAACAGCCTGATCCTGCCTTTCTACTTCGCCACCATCATCCATGTCCGGCGCCTTAATTTCATCGTGCCTGGCGACGACGTGCTCCTGACGCTGCTCGGCCTGGCAGGGAAGGCCATCGGCGTAGGCTCAACGTGGCGCTCTCCGACGCGTAGGCTCAACGTCGAGGCAAGGGCCACGTCGACACCATCAATACGAAGTGACGGCCTGATGGGCCCCGTCGCCACCACGCAGATGAACACGGTCGTGGACGTGTTGGCACGCAACAGCCGACCCATCAGAACGGTTTCCATCTCGTACGTTCGTGCTGCTTCTTCATGCAGTCCGATCGATCGCCGCCGATGTGTCCCGGACGGCAGTGCGTTCCTGCCTGCCGGGGGCCCTCGAGGCTCGAGGCGGCAAGCACACAACCCCCGCTAGTTTTCAACCACGGCGTACACGCGTCGATCGGGCATCTCACAGGAGGTCACCGTACCGTCTGCATACGCTTAGGGCAAACTCCGATCTGACCAACAGGTTCACAAAGTTGCTTCCAATTAATGCACGGGGAGCGTACGGCTGCTGCAAACTAGATCGTCCGTCGCTTTGACGTTTTCCTGACGACGACACGACCACCCACGCTCGAAGCTCCACTCTCGTCAGTGGACGATCGACGGTCAGCTCCGCATACCTCGGGCGACTGTGCATTGTTGAAGGGAACCAATCAACTCCTTTGAAGTCGACGATCAAGGCCCTGTGCCTCTGTGCATTGTTAGAACGCGGGCCCTGTGCATCTCCGACGCAAAAGTAATGGGCCGAGGTGGGATTAACTGTTTATTCACGTGAAGAAACGGCCCATGAGCAGCCTCACTGACTGTGTTTGTTCAATTGTTTCTGCGATTGTGCTAAAAAAAAAAAAGAGACAATTATGTTTTTATCCTCACTCTGAACTCTAATTGTGATTTTACCCTCACTTTTTTGACTTTGTGATTTTACCCCTATTTTTTCAACCTGAAGCCAGAGTTGACCCCTACTGGGGGTAAAATCGCAATAGAATTATTCTGATTTTACCCCTACTGAGGGTAAGATCTGGCTTCATGTTGAAAAACCAGGGGTAAAATCACAAAGTCAAAAAAGTGAGGGTAAAATCAGAATTAGAGTTCAAAGTGAGGGTAAAAACACAAATGCCCCAAAAAAAATATATTGTTTCTGCGATAGCAAATAGCCCAAGAATCAAGCTGGTATATCCGTAGCATGCCATGCGGCCAGGACAGCCCCAAACACAAAAAAGCACATCGATCGCCGTCAGTTACAGAGCAGACAACAATAACAGAAATACGGTCAAAATACTGTATAACACGCGAATTGCATAGGCACGGGATGTCAGACCAGACATTCAAATTAAACAGCTATAGTTTCAGAGCTCAAAAGAAAATCTACGAACAAATACCAATAATAGTTGTTTCAAAGGAATTTTTAATCTGCAAATGCAAACATTGACAAATGCAGGTCAGCACCGGGTGCTGATCCACAGATAGATCTAGCCGCCCGGTCCCAGCGCGGTGGAAGAGGTTCCGGATGTTGTCATTGCGCTGAAAGTTGAGTACACATCACTTGTCGCCTGGTCGACGTCGAGGCCGTTGACGATGAACCACAAGGGCGTGCCGTCGTCGGCCTTCATCACCAACACCTCGATCGGCCTCGCCGCCGCTGGGGCTGGCGCGGATCTCGATCTGCCCTAGTACGTGTCAGAAATGTGCAAGTCGTCGGTCTTGGCGTGGAACTGCGGCACGTGAGGCCGGCCACAGATGGGTCCCATCTTGTTGGTCCGAAGGGGAGACGCAGAGCAGCTGGCGAACTTCTTGTAGTTTGCGTTATATGCGATCTAGTCTAGTGGGGAAAAGCCAACATATAAGCTTAAGTTGTCTATTACGAACAATTTTGGATTAACCATTTTACGCAAAGTGAAGATGAAAGCATAAAAAGTTAGTGGAGGAGAGTGTGGTTCGCACATGTGTGAGCGGGTCCAGCTAGGTTTGGTGTAGGACACCAGAGCCGAGGACTGTGACTGACACTGCTTCCGTATCTATATAGTACATGGCGTCGACCTCTTCTCTTCGGGATGCTAATGTCTCATTCTTCCATCAGTTACGTTAACCGAGGCTGAATCCTAATCAACAGTGGTTCTCTTGTTCTAGGCTAAGATTTTATGGTGAATTGCATTGGCATTTACATATTTTGGGTCCTAACATTAAGTTGAAATCCTGCCTGCGTCCGCCACTGAGATTTTGCAACTCTCTACTTTTGAATTTTCGTGGTTCCAGCCTTCCGGGGTACCTGACAAACTGTGAAACAGGGAGCCACTGGTAGAGATAAGCTGCCGCAGGGCATCGCAGGTGTCCATCTGGGTTTACATTTTACCACAACGTGCGCTATGGCTAGTTGCTTTCGCGGCGGCCCGTGTGTGTCGCTGATGAGGACACAATAATGACAGAGACCGGCGCCGAGTAAGGCCGACGTACGAACGAGGAAGACGTGCTGCTGCTGGTAGCCGGGCGTTGGTCGAGACCTTTATTTCGAGTAATGATGAGTAGTACGTGCCAGCTCGACTGATTAGAGCAGGTTGCTGGCGTGTCCCCGTTCGTTGTTGCCTTCTTCTTGCGTCACCGTATCCCTTTTTCTTGCATCGTACCAGAACGCGGAGTGCTCGAGCGTACATATCAATCTTGCAAACCGCACCTGCTAATGGGGATGCAGATGACAGGGCCTCGCCTCCTCCATGGATTCTGCTCGTGTCGCGTCTTCCTCTTGGTCGTCGTGCTCACCTTCACCTCTAATTTGTCCTTGGCATCTGCCGGCTCCGGGAAGGTGGTGACCAGCCTGCCTGGCTACGACGGCCGCCTCCCCTTTTACCTCGAAACCGGGTACGTGAGCACCTGCACTTTCTCGTCAAATCTCTTCCTTCCTCAAATATCTTCTAGAAATGGTTGCTACTGTTACTGCCGACTTCATTCAATTGGAACTGAATCCATGGCGCCAGGTACGTCAATGTGGACGAGGACAACGGTGCTGAGCTGTTCTACTACTTCGTCAAGTCCGAGTCCGGTTCCGGCGAGGACGTCCCTTTCCTCGTCTGGCTCAACGGCGGCGAACGCTGCTCCGTCTTCAGCGGCCTGGCCTTCGAAATTGGTACGACCTGCACACGAGCTTTACTAGCTTGCAGTTTGAACCCATCGATTTTTCCATGATGTTTGTATCTATATATCCTTCCGTGAGATTCATGAATCTGATTTATCTTTAACACAAATGGCGGTGATGACGATGACCACAGGTCCTATCAGGTTCGTCCTAGAGCCATACAACGGCACGTTGCCACGTCTGCAGGTCAACCAAAACTCATGGTCAAAGGTCTCTGTCTTGTACCCCTACAATTTTCTCGGTCCTATTGTAATATATCTACCAACCCATCTATCATAATCATGTCGGTTTCATGCCTTGACTGATAACAGTATGATCCTTTTTTAAAAAAAAAGAAAAAAGAAAAGAGAGGATGTTTTAGTATTATAGCCTCTGCAATCCTATATTCAGCATATACATTTGTTGCTTGCCAAGATGATTTTGTTATGCTGTCCGTTTCCATATCATGTTCCTAATTATATTGTATACCATCTAGTTTTTTTTTCACAGAGCCAATACAATCAAATTAGCTTTTAAGGATTTTTTTTACCTGAAAAATATGTTTTTCTCTAGGTATCAATGAAACTAAAGTTTACCTAAAGGCAGGGATCACAGTTTTAGTTGAATACTGTAAAGAACAATGAATACAGTAATATTGCAGGAGATTTTGCTGGGATAAGATTTCGAGGGAAAATGTGCCCTCATCAAACTTCTAATACCTAATATGCCATTTATGTGTCTATGATATGTGCAACCCTACCACATTTCATTGATAGAGCATATCAGGGGCTTAGGTTTTACCTAGTGGCATGCAACAAACTATCCTTAAACTTTAAGTAATTCAATCAAATTTTAGGTAGTGTTATTGAAGATTTAGCTTTTTATTAGAGCTCTCTTTTAAGCCATCTTTACAACTTAGAGATAAATACATTGGATCCCACTGAGATCTCTACATGATTAGAAACGTTTGTTTTGTCTTTGGATACTGAGATAAAGATAAGGCAATTTGAAATATACAAGTCAAATTTGAAGTTTCACTTCGATTCCATTGGAATTGAAAGATATAGAAATAAAATATGTACGTGCACCTTGCACTACTGAAAATATAGAATCGGAGTTGAGTCAAACATGTAGATCATAAGAAATGAATAAGAACAGTTTCTAATATTTTCATAGCTTTCAGCAATTTATTCCGACAAATTTGAAACATTTATTTAATTATTAGGACATTGTCTGCAAAATCTGCATGCAGGTGTCACATATCCTTTTTATTGATTCACCTGTTGGGGCAGGATTTTCCTTTTCGAGACAACCCAAAGGCTATGAGGTTGGAGACATATCATCCTCACAGCAAGTACATCACTTTCTTATCCAGGTACCCACCCTTCTTTCATTACCATAACCAAAGATTAGCATTTATAGATGAGGAAGCGGAATCCATATACATCCCAGTTAATTTGAGGTTTAATTCTCAGTGGTTTAGTGGCCATCCTGAATACCTTGCAAACCCTTTGTACATCGGTGGAGAGTCGTATGCCGGAAAAATTGTTCCTTTCCTTGCTCAAATGATTTCAGAAGGTATTTGTCGCTACTGTTTGCTATATATGAGGGACAATTCAGCCTAGACTTGTTCATACATTGGCAACTTGATATAATTAATTTACTGATAAGGTACTTGTGCTAGATCCCCTTCAGGCATTGAAGCTGGAAGAAGGCCCCTCCTTAATCTCAAGGTATCCATAATTTTAATTTTCTTTGTTGAAAGGGAAGTGGCTGCCGCTATGAAATAGATACGACGTACTGATAGATCATGTGTATTCGCGATCACTCAGAAAAAATACCATGTGTGAAGTTATGCTGCAGCTCACTGATATGGTCTTACTGTTTTTTTTTTTTTTTTTGGATCTCCTATCAGGGATATCTTGTAGGTAACCCGGCGATCAGAGAAAACATCAATGATACAGATGTAACCTATAAAGTGCCTTTTGCTCACGGTTTTGGTATAATTTCGGATCAACTATATGAGGTAATTAATTAATCTCATCTTATTTTGCACTTCCTATCTGTAGGCTCGTTTTGCAGTTGTCACACTGACTGTGCGTACAATGTTATTTCCATGTAGATGATATTGGGGCACTGCCAAATAGAAGACTACATCAATCCTTCAAATGCCTCAAATGCACTGTGTGCTCAAGCTCTGGGTACTTTTGATAATGTAAGAACACTTGTTCAAATGTACATATATATGCGCTACTCTGAGATGTCAAGTTCCCATTGATTTGGTTATCGATAGAGCCATAAAACCTGCTTCCTGTGAATTCAATTGCTTGCATATGTGCAGCTCATCTCGGAAGTTGAGCAATCTCATGTTCTGGCGGATAAATGCGTTTACGCATCTCCCATACCAACTGATGGAAAAAGCAAGATGGACGGAGCAGATGGTAGAAAAATCCTAATGGAGCAGAAGCTAAATCATCCACCAGCCCGTCCTCCGTTTGGTTGCATTGTAAGTCAAACATATTCTAAAACTTGTTCGAAAAAAAAAATTCTCAGACATGAATAATCCATATAGTCCAAGACATTTTCTTTCAAAAAAAAGACATTATCCTGATCGTTCACTATTCTATATATGTGTACATATGCAGTCTTATGGCTACTTTCTGTCATATTACTGGGCGAATGACAGGCGTACCCGAAATGCGCTTGCGATCAAGGAGGTATGCTACCTTGGCCAGTTTTACTTGAACTTTACCTTGTGCCGACGACAATATTGACTGAGCCAAAATGAAATGATCACCAGGGGACCGTGGATGAATGGGTGAGATGCCATGATGATGATGATTTGCCTTACAAATATGACCTCAGGAATGTCATCAAGTACCACATGAACCTTACATCCAAAGGTTACCGTGCCCTAGTATACAGGTGGGTACCTTCGTCCCGTCAAGGAATAATGGGTTGCATGTTAAGCTGTCTCGTCATATTATCATTCGTGGTTGCAGTGGTGACCACGACTTGATGGTGCCGCATCTGGGCACACAGGCGTGGATTAGGTCGCTCAACTTCTCTGTCATCGACGACTGGAGGGCGTGGCATCTAGGTGGCCAGTCAGCCGGGTTGGTTTCTTTCCGCCAGCCACTTTTGCCTCCACTCTTACATTTCGTTGCTTATTAGTACATCCAGCTTAAACTGAACTGATTATGAGGACTGTTACATATAGTCCAAAAAATTGGACGGTTATAGTAAAAACTGTTACAGTCCCAGAATAAATATCAAAGTCAAACTATCTCAAATTTGATTAAGTTTACAGATAAAAGTAATAACGTTTAGAAGATCAAATCAGTATCATTAGACTTATCATAGAACCTATTTCCATAAGGTACCTATTTGACCTCGTAAATTTGATAAACTTATCTATATAAATAGTTAAAGTTAACTCACTTTGACTTTTACTATTTCAATAGTTGACACTTCTATTGGGACAGAGGGAGTAGCTAGTATTTTGGATGTAATTATAGAGTGCTACTAATCATTTATTAATCAAGCACGGAAATGAAGGGAGAGGACCTGCGGCGGCGGTGGGTGTTGAAAGAAAAAACAACCCTAGTTGCCAATATGAAGAACATTGTTCAACATATTTTTTTAGAACACACGTTCGACATAATATTTTGACTCTAAAAAAAACTAATTATTATATTCTGCCATTCTTACTTTTTTCAATCTTACTCTTGTTCTAACAAAATACTACCCTGTATTGGTGAGTAAAAAACAATCGACCGTCAAATCATCCAATACTAGCTAGTATTATCCAAAAAATACTACCCTTTTTGGACTGTAAAAATCCTCTGACAAATAGCACTCCACTGTCAAAATCATTCCTTGATGTTCCGTTACTGTTCTTGTGGATGGCTCATTTATTCACTTGCAGGTTCACGATAAGTTATTTAAACAACCTGACATTCACCACAATCAAGGTACAGAGCGTGCACGCATAATCAACTGATGTTTAAATAACTGCAACTGTTTTTACTTACCGTTAACTGCAACTGGAACCGAACGGAATGGGGCTTGGATTGCAGGGTGGTGGGCACACGGCACCGGAGTTCGAGCCGGAGAGGTGCTTCGCCATGTTTAGCCGTTGGATTCTCAATCGGCCTCTGTAACAATCCATATGTATTTGGCTTCTTGGATATACTGTGGGAAGCACAGCAAATTGTTACTCCGCATGTATCAACGAATGAGAGGTGGGAACTAGGGTTCCATATGTATATTGGACTACTGGATATACTGTGGCGCAGCACACGCACCTGTAAATGGTGTATGGAGTCCTGGAAATACTCCATGCATAGGATCATTCGTACATTTCATTGATGCAGAACGTAAGGCAATATATATATTACACCTTTTCTTCTGTAATATTCAGAGTCCAAGCGGATTCGCTGGGCTTGTCTTTCTTGTTGGCTCTATCCATACTTTAATTTATCCGAGAGAGATATGATATTGGAAGTGTTGGCAGCCAAAACAAAGATGATCGAGATAAACTCAGCTTTGGTCCCATGGTCTTTTGGAGACCTCGTATCCACCAGTCAACAGAGCGGGGAACTCTGCGCCGGCCAGTGTTGCACATCGTTGTGTTAAGAGGAAAATAAAATATCCTAGTACATCATCATCATTGTGTGTGTGTTTGTTCATATGGGTGTACGTGAGGGCCAGTTTGGATTGCATCCTCAAAAACCTGCCTGGCAGGCAACGCCATCCCTAGGCGTTCGATTTTTACTGCCTGTGGTTGGATGCAACCACGGGCCAAGCAGCGTTCCCCAGGCAGGAAGCAAACAAGCCCTGAGTGTTTGTGTTTGCCGTAAAAATCTTGGAGTGGAGTCAGAGTGGCTTGCTGTAAATTTGGATACTTATCCTACCTTAGAGCATCTCCAAAAAATCCCATAAACCTACTTTAAATCAAAATATTAGGGTCCAATACAAAAGAAAAAAAAATCTCCAACAGGAACCGCCTTTAACTTTTTTCATAACCCTTAAACTAACTACATTTGTGGCTACAAACAGGGAAAGAATGGGGGCCGAGGGGGGGGGGGGGGGGGGGGGGGGGGGGGAGGGGAGGGGGTAAATGCTGATGTGGCCCTATCAAAAGTGTTTGGATCCACTTTTAGGTGGGTGGATTGGGGGGGGGGGGGGGGGGGGTAGGTACTCCTAAAAATAAGTTTATTGGGCCAATTTTACGGGACATCTTGGAGATGCTCTTAGGTTGGCTTTTTCATTACTCCTTTCCTTTCTGAGAAATGCTTATTTATTTTAGGAAAAAATCCATTTTCTCCCTCGAATAATCCACTTGACTTACTTATTGACTCCCTCGAACAATTTCATTCAATACAAAATATACCTTATTGAAGTTTGTCTTTTTTTTTATCTCGTCCTACCGATGGAATTCGAAGCTCAGATGCATGATGATATATCACACTACAACCTATGTTAAAATAATTATGACATATTCTATTGATACTATTTGCATGATTATATAGAAATTAACGATATATGCATCAAGCGATATAAAAAAAATAATTAAAAATTATTTTAACATAAACAACACGCAAAATGTGATCTTCCAATTCCACTTGTATGTCAAGAAACAAAAAAGACAAACTTTGATAGGATGTATATTGCTCCAAATGGAATTGTTTATGAGAATAAAGTGAGCCATCATTTTGTTTGCAGTGTGAAAGAGACACTGTGAATTGTTCAGTACAGTAAATAGATTTTCCCTCTATTTTATCACGGGTAAACGACAACCAACTCAACAATTTCATAGTGTTCCGCGGTCCTAAAACGCAAACAGGAATTTAGTGTGTTGGATTTTTTTTTTTGAAGCAGAACTGGAGGGGGGGGGGGGGGGGGGGTACAGCATTTTATTAAAATTTATGATAGCTTGTATGTACATAATAAAGCAAACAAAGAGAAACTAAAAAAAATACAAATGGTCTTGTATCCATTCTTGCAGAGATTATAAATGTCTTTCCCGAGTGGACAACCATGGACATCTCTTTGAGGAACTTCGTTTTGCAGTTTTGCACTGTTGGATCGATATTACTGACAATCCATTTATTCCTTGTGACCCATATGCTCCAGCAGATTAAGATGATTATCTCCATGAAGAAAGGCACTGCCAGTCTCCTTCTTAGCCATTGGAACTGTTGCAATGGTCTTAAGTGTGTTGGGATGTTAACTCCAATTGATTGCCAGCAGTTTCTTGCAAATGTGCATTTGATGAAGAGGTGTCTTAATCTTTCCTCCCTCTGTATGATGCAGAGTTCGTAGGTGTAGGAATCCAGTGCCATGTTTTTCCTGTGTAAAAGCCCTCCTAACAATTGGATATTTATTTGGCAATGATATCACTAATTTTAGATTGTCTATCTCTAGCCTCTATCTCAAACTTCTTTAGAGCATCTCCAAGAGAACCCCATAAAATTAGCCCCATAAACTTGTTTTTAGAAGCAACCAAAAAATTATGAGGGGCAATTTATCCTCCCTTCTCCAACAGTCCTTCCCTAAAAGTGGATCAAAACAAATTTGATTGGGTCACATCAGCATTTGGGGCCAAAAACATTAATTGTAGTGGAAAAAGAAGGAATAGGGTCCCCAATTTTTTCCCTGTTTGTAGCTACAAATGAGGGGAGTTTAGGGGCTATGGGAAAGTTGGGGGTTGTTTTGGGGCCCTGTGAGAGATAGTTTTTTGCCTAAAATCCTAATAACTAAATTTAAGGAGGTTTATGAGGCTCTTTTGGAGATGCTCTTACATATTAGAAAAAGATCCACTAAGTTAGTTCACAATTACTTAATCATCCTCTAAACATAGGCTTGACCTTAACTTTGTTTCTATCCAAACGAGCCCAAATCTCCCCAGCACGCAGTCTCATACCTCTAAAAAACAGAGAAGATGGTTTTCGTGGGTTTTGTTGCGAGAGCCTTTCCTCCTGAGAACAGGAAAAAGGGTAATCACCCTTTTATGAGCACTCGAGATTGAGAGAAGGATAAAAGATACGTCTGTGCATGGATGCTCATCAACTTGTGGTCAAATAATTTGTCTTCTACAGTTATAACTAATAAGGGCCAATTGCATAACCGACACTATTTGCAAAACGCAAAAATGGGGGTTAAGTATGCAGTTGGACTCCAAAAGAGGCTATAACTAATTGAATAGTTTTTTTTGGCAAAATTGTCTGAGACACACTGAGAAAATGTGGCTTTGTCCGTAACACACCAACAAAGTTGAATTTGTCTGTAGCATACTACGATTTTGAAAACTCATGTCAGTGACACACTGTTACCATTTTGCAATTGTTTTTAACTTTTTTACCTCAATTCAGCAGATACCTTTGAGTTTGAAACTTGGCACTAATGTACACTGTTACCTCAAGACTTTCCTCTGCCGAATGCTTCAAACAGAGAGTTTCCTGAATGGATTTCTGCAAATTCTTCTTTTGCGAAGTCCACAGCAGAGAACTTTGGAGTCTTAGCTGGAGCCGCCGGTATCGAGGAAGCCTTTGCTCAGCTGAGCTTGTCTGGTGGGAGCGTGGACCCAATTTTAGATGAAGGCTTTTCTCCTGCAAAGGAACTTCCAGATCCTATTCCTGACGAGGCGCGAAGTTCTTTTTTCAAGATGGCTCCGCACTGGCAAGATGTTGGATCTGGGCGTGTTTCTTCTTTTGTTGAGAAGGTTAGATGGAACGAAAACTCAGCGGCTTCGGATGGCCCTACGGATGATGTTCCGGAGGAATAACTTTGCTCTTATTTGGGAGCATTTTTGTATTGCAGATGTATTTGTAATTTAATCGAAGGCACTTCTTTAACTTATGTGAAGGCTCATTCGATTAATATACTCTCTTGACCTTCCTGGTCTTAATGCGATGTCTGAAGTACCCTTTTCTTTTGGTATTTCATTTTCGCGCTTATTTTCTTTTGAGATTTTTGTTTGGTTGAAACCTTCATCTTTCGAAGGCTCCTACCTGTATGAGAGAACGTCTTTTGTTTATACATTGCTCGCTTTCTGTCCTTTGTGGACAAAGTTTGAGGGCTATAAGTTTTTCTTACTGGCCCTTCGCTTGATCTTGTAATTCCCATTCTTTGGGAATTTTAAGATTTTTTCTTTCTGTCTTTTTTTGGACGATGTCGAAGGTCATAAGTTCTTCTTTTTGACCCTTCGGTTGATCCTTTTAATTCCCGTTCTTTGGGAATTTTCGGATGCTTTTCTGTTCTTTTTGGACGATGTCGAAGGTCATAAGTTCTACTTTTGACCCTTTGATTTGTTATTGCTGTGAATCTTCGAATTTTTTCAGGGAGAGAAAAATTTTTATTCCTCAGTCTTGCCTCGTTAAAAACCTTGCCCCCTACGAAGGGGTTCCCTATGCAAGAAAAAGAGTACAGGCCGGCTGTTTTTTCTTTTACACATAGTACTTTTTTAATTTCTCCACATTCCTAGTGTGGCTCACATCTTCTCCTTCGGAAGACAACAGTCTGAAAGCTCTTTCATTGATGGTTGCCTTCACTATGAAAGGCCCTTCCCACTTACTCTGTAGTTTTCCTATAGTTTCTTTGTTATGCTTTCGTCGAAGCACCAAGTCGCCATCTTTTATTCCCTTCGATTTTATGCCTTTGTTTTTCCACCTTCTGGTTTCTTCTTCATATCTTTGTAGATTAAGTACTGCTTCATTGCGAAGTTCCTCGAGGCTCTCTTTTGAAGTCAAGGATGCTTCGTCTGAGTTTTCTGCTAGGCTTCGCAGAGACTTGTTTTCTATTTCTTCTGGTGTCATCGCTTCTTCTCCGAAGAGTAGCTTGAAAGGACTAAAACCAGTTGATCTTGATGGCGTGGTTCTTAATGACCATAGAACTGAATGGAGCTCTTCCGGCCACTTTCCTTTTTTGATGTTCAGAAGCCTTTTCTCGACTGCCAAGAATATTCTTTTGTTCGCATTTTCAACTGCTCCGTTTGTTTGGGGGTGGTATAAGGATGCGAAGCGAAGGTTTGTACCCAATGATTCGCAGAAGTCAATGAATAGCTGACTGTCAAATTGTTTTCCATTGTCAACCACTAATTTTCTTGGAACTCCGTATCTGCAGATTATAGCTTGCCGTACGAATTTTTTCATATTTTCCGAAGTGATCAAAGCTACTACCCTGAATTCGATCCATTTTGAGAAATAGTCCATTGCCACGAAGGTATATTGAAGGTTCCCTGGTGCCGCTGGTAATTTCCCAACAATGTCTATGCCCCATTGGTAAAATGGCCATATGGGCTGCATTAGCTGTACCTCCGCTACTAGGCTTCGCTGGTCTCTAGCGAAGAATTGGCATTCATTACATTTTCTTACTATTTCCTCGACGTCTTTTGCTGCTGTTGACCAATAAAAACCCATTCTGTAGACCTTCGCTACTAAAGGTCTTAATGCGATGTGAGATCCGCACATGCCTGAGTGAACATCCTGAAGCATTCGTTTGCCGTCTTCCGGAAGGATGCATCGTAGCCATGCCTGACATACTCCTCCTTTGTATAGTTGGCCTTCGATTAATTTATAGTTTCTTGCTTTTTGCGCTATTCTCTTCGCTTCAACCTCGTCTTGGGCTTCGTACTGATTGTTTAAGTGAGCTATTATTGGAGCCCTCCAATCTTCTCATAGCTGGAAGAGATGGTGTACTTTTCTTTTGGACTCTTCTGACGTTGAACCGTTCAAGACCTCAAAGAAAACGTCTGGGGGGAGGCCTTCGCCTTTTGCAGCAGCCTTCGCTAGAGCGTCTGTTTCTGTGTTTAAATTTCTCTTTAAGCTTTTGACAGTGAAGCCCTTGAAGTATTTCTGCATTTTAGTCACTGCTATGGGGTACTTGATGAGTTCTGGATCTCGTGCTTGATAATTATTTTCCACTTGATTTGCTACGACTTCAGAGTCTGTACTGATAAGGACCCTTCTTGCTCCAAGGGCCTTCGCTTTGCGAAGCCCTAGTAGCACTCCTTCGTATTCTGCTATATTGTTAGTTGAGTGAAACTCCAGCTTGACAGCATATCTTAACTTGATTTCTGACGGCGAAGTTATTATTGCTAAAGCCCCGGCACCTTTTGCACCCCATGCTCCATCGGTGAATATTGTCCATAATGACTCTGTCATTGTTATAGATGCTTCAGGAGTTGCGGGTGTCTATTCTGCTATGAAATCCGCCAGAGCCGCCGCCTTGATGGCTGTTCTTGCTCTGAACTCGATGTCGAATGGTGTCAGTTCTGCTGACCATTTCCCGATTCGCCCTACTACTTCTCTGCTTCGCAAGGTGTCTCGAAATGGAAATGAAGTTGGTATGATTATTTTCCTGTCACTGAAGTAATGCTTCAATTTCCTTGAAGACATGACTACTGTGTACGCCATTTTTTCTATCTCTGAGTATAGTAACTTTGCCCCTGATAAGGCTTCGGACACGAAGTACACCGGTCTTTGGCTTTTTTCTTCGCTAGTCTCATGCACCAGTGCTGCACTTACTGCTGTTGACGATGCTACGATATATAAGAATAGATCTTCGCCTTGCTTTGGGCTGGCTAAGGTTGTGAGATCGGTGAGGGCTTTCTTGATATTGTCGAAGGCTTCTTTTTGTTTGTCTCCCCATTGAAATTTCTCCTTCGCCCTAAGTGCTTTGAAAATGGGGCCACTTCGCTCTGCTAGCTTTGGGATGAACCTACTTAAAGAGTTTAACCTTCCTGCAAGCCTTTGGACATCCTTCAGACACTTGGGCGGTGCTAGTCCTTAAATGGCTTCGATCTTTTTCTTATTTGCTTCTATGCCTCGCTGTGATACCATGAAACCTAATAACTTTCCTGCTTTAACTGCGAAGGCATATTTTGCTGGGTTGAGCTTGAGGTTATGCTTCCTCATATTTTTGAATGTTTCGTCCAAATCTCTTAAATGATCTGTCATTTTTACTGTTTTTATGACTATGTCATCTACATAGGCTTCAGCATTTCTTCCTAATTAGTCTTCGAAAATCTCTTTAACTAGCCTTGCAAACGTTGCTCCTGCATTGTGAAGGCCGAATGGCATCCTGATGAAGCAAAACGTTCCATCATGTGTGATGAAAGCTGTTTTTTCCTCGTCCCCTTTTGCCATATGTATCTGATGGTATCCTGAGTAAGCGTCTAAGAAGCTTAGCAGCTGACATCCGGCTACTGAGTCTATTATTGTATCTATTCGGTGCAGAGGAAAATTATCCTTCGGGCAGGCCTTGTTTAGCCTTGTGAAATCAATGCATATCCTCTATTCTCCTGTCTTCTTCTTCACTAGTACAACGTTCGAGAGCCAACTTGAATGGATAGTTGGCCGGATGACTCCTGCTTTTAGCAACTTGGTTACCTCGACCTTTGCAGTGGCTTTTTTCTCATCGGATACTTTTCTGATTTTGTCTACGAAGGGCCTTATCCTTGGATTTACTTTCAGCTCATGCTGTATTGTTTCTCTTTTGATCCCTGTGATATCCTGAGGTGACCATGCGAAGACATCAGCATTGTCTTTCAGAAATCTGATCAACTGTTCCCTCTCATTTGCAGAGAGGTTTTTCCCTATCTTGACTGTCCTTTCTGGCTTTTTTGGCCATAGTATAACCTCCTCTATTTCGCTCGAAGGCTCAAGTTTTGCTTGTTCCCCCTTCGCTTGGTTGTCCTCTTGAGCGTCCTTTTTGACTGTTCGTTTTTCAGCTTCACCTTCTTGATGCCTAATTGGGTTGCAATATATGTTTATGATGCCCGTCTCCGAAGGGATCTTCATTGTTAGGTAATTGTGATGTATTGCCGCCCCGAAGGATGTCAAGAATTGTCTTCCGAGTATAGCATTGTACTGACTTTCAAAATCCATAATTAGGAAGCTTGTTTCTTGAGCTGTTGATTTCTCTCCGTCTTTGAAGGTCATCCTCATTGTTATGGTTCGTATTGAGGTTGCTTCTTCTTCTCCTAAGGCCTTGAGTGCTGTCTTTTTGGCATTTGTGTAGCCATCAATCTTCATGCGTTTTAGAGTGTCTTTGAAGATGATGTTCACTGGGCTTCTGTTGTCGATTAGGATTCTGTGTACTAGGAACCATTCGATGTCTGTTTTGATTACGAAGGCATCTGTGTGCGGGTAGTCAGCGACTTTGATGTCTTCTGAGGTGAATCGGATAACCGATTGTTTCTGTCCTGGACTTCCTGTTCTTGCCCTCGGGGTCTTTGTAGGGTGATGTTCTTGTTTTCCCTTCATCGTGGGTTCGACCCACGGACGGTGCCAAATGTTGGGGGATCGAAGGTCTTGTCCGACTCGGCGAAGCCCTCCAACGAAGAGTGTATGATGATTGCGTCCTTGCGAAGCGCTCCTGGCGTCTTCGGCGCTCGGATTGCTCCTGGCGAAGCCTTTTCTACACTTCGAAGTCCTTGAGCTCCTTAGCGAAGCCCTCCTGAAATGTCCGCGATGCTGGACTAGGTTCAACTGCCCAGGCTGTTCCTCAGGTCTTACGTTATGCGTTGTTCCGAAGCCCTCAGTCGTCCGCGATGCTGGGTGAAGGGGTTGAGGGACGACAAAGAAAAGTGGACAGAGTAAATGATGTGTCTTTGGCTCGAGGCCCGAAAAACAGATGTCATTACAAGGGGTCTTCCCTCCATATTTATAAGGGGAGAGAAGACCATAATTACAACTATGCCATTAGGCAATTCTGTTACGTCTTCCGACCTGGGTCTTCATAGGTGGCTTCGCCGATCTTTTACTCAAAGCTCCTTCGCGGTGCCTCCTCACCCTTCGCTAATGGCTGTTGTTCCTTCGTGTTGCCTTTTGACCCTTCGCTTGTTGCTGTAGCCCCTTCGCATGCCGAGTACTTGTTGCTGGATTCCCAACACGACTAACGAGTCTGTCGTCGACTGTTCTAGCAGGACTATTTCTTCTACATCGTCGACTGTTCTAGCAGGACTATTTCGCCGACACAGGGCGACGACCCGATCCGCCGCCGCCAAGCATCCCTATACCATTCTTCCTCCCTGCCGCCGCCGGAGCTCGCTGCTGGAAAACCACGCAGCTGCGAAGATGGTGGCGGCGGGTCTTCATCTCTCGTGTGTTCTCTTTCACTTCCTTTTTTTTCAATCTATTCACCTCCATCGGACACTCCTGTCGGTGACGGACACGGTGGCGGCACGCGACGAGGCCTGCACACCCTGCGCTCGCGATGTGGCGGGAATGGCCTGAGCGTGCGACGCTGCAGGCGCTGCCTGCTCGCGAGTCGTGGTGGGCGCGGCTTCCTCGTGCGACGCAGCAGGAGCGGCTTGAGTCGCGGTGGGTGCGGCCAGTGGCCGACCTGTGCGCACGCGACGGGCGGGGGCCAGCAACTGCGACGAGCAAGTGTGTTGCGGCCTGCGCTACGCATATGTCCGTCTGCAGCCAGCGCGGATCATCAACCATGATGGCGGAGTCAATGGCTGGGCAGGGCAGCAGATGGTTTGGAAGAGGAGGAAGATAAGGTCGCACATGGCTCACGCCAGCCCGTACGACGGGGAATTTGATGGATCCTTGTGCCAATTTACTTCTGGGCTAATCCAATTCCCGGTTGTGGCAGGAACGCAAGCACGACGTTGATCTTTCCTCCCTGGTCAGGTGTTGGGTGGATGATGTCTGGTTACACGGCGACTAGCACATTGGACACGGCGGAGGCTGATCAAGCAAGCTTGATCTTTTCATGTATGGTCCAATTCTGCGTCGGTGGATGCTTTTACACATCTTTAGTGAGTCCATGATTTGGGATCAAGAAGTGTGGCACATGCGCCTACAGTCGACAAATTGGATTTATTTAAAGATGTTCAATTCTAGGGCTAAGGTGCAGGGAACAGTCGACAAATTGGATTGATGCGAAAGATGTGTTATGGCGTTTAGGTTGGAAATGGGGCCTGGAGGAGGTGGTGGTGATTGCTCAGTAGTAGGATAGATGTTTTCTTTTTGTTTTTTGGTTTGCACTTTTGTTCCTAGGCTTTTGCTATCAGGCTATATACATCTCTTTGATGCAGAGGCTGGAATATCAATATATTTCCGCTTCTAAAAAAAATAGAGTGGTTGCCTTCGGGACATCCCTTTGCTGGATTCATTACCGATGTTGGAACATGTCCCCTGAAGATCGGGCGGTGATCGCCCATCATCCAGTTTTGTAACCCCACAATGCATAAATATCATCAAGAAAAACAGAAAACGCTGCAATGTTCTGGCAGCACAAAATGTCCATCTATTGCCAGTTAGGCCACTCTCAGCCATAGTTTCATCTCTAGGGGTTTGGTTTGATAGATAAAATTGCCTCTCTCAGTGCATAGTTTTATCTCATGGTTCATAGACAAAGCCATAACATTAAAATCTTAATGGGGTTTCAATGGAGTTTTATGCATTGGCATCCTTGAACCCCGTTCCATTGCTTTATGGTCCTCTTCATTTTCATTCACTGTGCAACATATTTTTTTTTATTTTTGGAGAAACAGTAATTGTTAGTGTTATCTTCTGCAAGTGTGGGAAAGGAATGACCTGTGGCTAGTATGTAATATATGACCTACGGGTCATATAAATTTATTGATTTAATAAGGATATTTAGGGTTTAGGGTGATGGCCTTGATGTGGTGTTGACGGTGATCCAACGGATGAAATAATTTGAATGATGTGGCCTTATGAGAGTCTAGAGCTTTATATGAGTAAATGACTCTTAGTGGCATGCATCTATATAATAGATAAGGGTATTATCCTGAATACACATACACATGTTCACATGTTTTGGTCTTAAACCATGAGGGTGACGGATCCATGAGATAAAAGTCATAGTAATATTTTGTACAGCTAAAATTTCCATGCCTACGTTTCCACGATCGGGTCAGGGAGGACTATTTGTATCCATAATTAACTAGTGGAGAAAAATGTTGCCCTTTTGACTTGTTGGAAATAGGAATTCTTGAAGTCCTCGACCTACTACAAGCTGTGATCAGATTTTGTATAATTAATTAGTGGGGAAAAATCACCATCTGTTGTATTTTGTTTCCCTTTTTAGTTTTTTTTTTCCTCCTGGGCCACAGGCGAGGTGGCTTGCTAGGCCAAGGTGGGCAGTGCGACCGGGGGAGAGGGAGGCTGGGCCGACGAAAAAGAAAGGAAGGCAGGCAGGCCTGGTTGGGGAAAGAAAAGGAAAAGGAGAGGAAAAAGAAAAATTGGCCAATAAGAATTACGGCCTATGACAGCTGGGGTTTTCTTTTCTCCTTTTTTTTTGCACTAACCTAAATCAACTTTTACTCGAAAGTTAAATATGTTTTTTCACACAAATTAAATCCTAATGCAACTAATCAAGTATGAATACAACAAAATAATATTATAAATAATAAATTATTTAGTTTATTTGTTGCAACGCACGGGTAAATTCCTAGTTATGCCATATATGTGTAGACATGGGAAAGGCCCAGCCCATGAACAGTCCAGAGTATCACGTTCTGAAAAACGGCCTAGAGACTAGTTTTCTGCGTGTACCGTGCTGTCTTGACGGACAAGTCTTCCGTCTTTTCTTCTAGATCATCGCCGGCGCCACGGCGGCTCTCACGCTGCTCATGAACTGCCCGAGACCTTTTGATGAGGACGGGGACGAGGAGGAGGATGCGGATGTTGTAGGAGCGATCGTGTGGGTATCTTTTTTTTTAGATAAAGGAAAAAATATCCGGCCTCAAATGAAGACTAGACATCAAGCCTATTATACCACGGCCATCCATGCTTGGAAAACATGCTCATAGCCACCACCTCCAGCATATGGCACACATTCACCACCTTGTCCCTGTTGGTCTCTGTTTGCAACGACAATGGAGAGTTCGTTGTGGCATCGCTCGCTGTTGTTGGAACAACATGTCTCGATACATGGAGGGGTCGTTATGTGCATGTAGCTGAGATGTGCGTGTACTGGTCATCTGAATCAAAGTGGGAGCAGCACGATCGAGTTACCCATATGTTCGGACTTCAGAGGAGAAGGATCTAGACGAGCTATATTGCGATGGTCGACAAACAGAGTGGTTGCCTTCAGGACGTACCCTGTGCTGGATTGATTACCGATGTGGGATCTGTGAATTGTTCACAGAGTGCCCTCAATTGTCGTACACCAGGCAAGTGTCGGGCGGTGATCGCCCATCATCCACTATTGTATCCCCACAATGCATAAATAGCATCAAGAAAAACAGAAAACGTTGCAACGTTCTGGCAGCACAAAATCTCCCTTTATCGCCAATTAGACCACTCTCAGGCATAGTTTCATCTCATAAATTTCAAGAGCAACACATCATCTCTAGAGGTTTCATTTTTGGTGGATGAAATTGCCTCTTTTAATGCATAAATTTATCCAAGGGTTTCATAAACAAAGCCATAGCATTAAAATGTTGTGTTGATATTGATCAAAACATACTGGAATGAATCTTTATGTTCTTTATGTCAGTCTTAATGCTGGGTCTCAGTGTCGCTGTAATACTGCTATGACTTTTGGTTATCTAGTTAAGCTGTTTGGGTATCTGTTGAATGCTGATATTGGGAACAATTTATCCGGTTCTTCCGGATTTACTACATGTGAAATTTATTTGCCTGGTCCTTCCAGTGCAACCAATACCTGGATATGGCAATATCGATTTACTTATATGCCTGGTCCTAGCTTCAGTGCTATCCACAGGTCTTTGCTATGCATCCTGTGCTCATTTATTCATCATCAGTTTTTTAATGGATACAATAAATAGAAACTGGAATATTCTTTGTTGGAGCATACGTGGTATTAATGATGATTTAAAATGGAATTCTATAAGAGAGAAGATAGAGGAAAGCAACTGCTCAATCATTTGTTTACAAGAGACAAAAAGAGACAATTTTGACACAGGTTATATACGTAAATTTGCTCCAAGAAGATTCGATAAATTCGATTACATCCCTTCAAATGGAGCATCTGGTGGTATCCTGGTAATATGGAACAGCTCTATTTTTTCTGGTATCACTTTTGAAAAGCAAAGTTTCTCTATCAGTATTAACTTCACCTCGAGACATAATATGGAGATGTGGAAGCTAATAACGGTGTATGGCTCCTCGGAGAGAAGAGTTTGTTGACTGGCTATTGAACCTTGATACTGATAGCGAGGAAAATTGTCTCTTATTGGGAGATTTCAACTTCTACAGATGAGTGGAAAATAGAAATAGGCCAGGGGGTAATTTATCAGATATATCTACTTTCAATAAGATTATCAGTCACTTGGGTCTTATTGAACTACCTTTAAAAGGAAGATCATATACTTGGAGTAATATGCAGAGGACTCCCTTGATGCAGCAAATTGACTGGTTTTTCACAAATCCCTCTTGGACACTACAATATCCAAACACAATGGTCCTCCCACTGGCCCCAATTATATCTGATCATGTACCATGTCAGGTGAAAATTGGTACTCATATTCCAAAAGCCAATATTTTCAGATTTGAAAATTTTTGGACATTACATGAGGGTTTTAACGAGGTAGTAAGTCAATACTGGCACAACTGTCCATATTCAGCAAACAGTGCAATCACCCTAACTGCAAAATTCAAGATGTTAAGGAAAGGATTGAAGGATTGGAGCAAACAATTTTCCCAGCTAAACAGAGTCATCTCAAATTGCAATCTCATCATAGAATGTCTGGACAAAATAGAGGAAATCAGAACCTTGTCCACAACAGAATGGAATTTCAGGGAAATAATCAAGAATCACATGCAGAGGATGTTACAATACAGGCAAATATACTGGAAAAAGAGATTCACAATGAGGAAGGTTAAATATGGCAATGAAAACACTCAGTATTTTCATGCCATGGCCACTGAATCATATAGAAGAAATGTTATTCCACAAATACAAGCTGAAGATGGAAGAATGGTCACAGATCATGCAGAAAAGGAAGCTATGTTCTGGAATGCTTTCAAAAGCAGAATGGGTATCTCCGAACAGATAGTAATACACTTCAATTTACATGAGTACATGATCTTAAAGAACTTAGTGCTCCAGTATCCATTGAAGAGATTGATGAAATAGTCAAGTCCTTGCCAATAGATAAATCTCCGGGCCCTGATGGATTTAATGGCAAGTTCATGAAACATTGTTGGTCTGACATCAAAGAAGACTTCTATCGGCTCTGCGGGGATTTCTTTAATAATGAAGTTAGTCTTGAGAGTATTAACTCCTCCTTCATCACTCTTGTGCCAAAAAAAGATAATCCAGAGACAGCTAATGACTTCAGGCCTATTTCATTGCTGAACTCTTCTCTGAAGCTTCTCACAAAAATACTTGCAAATAGACTGCAAAAACTGATCATGAAGATAGTTCACTAAAATCAATATGGGTTTATTAAAAGTAGAACTATCCAAGATTGGTTAGCCTGGTCCTTTGAGTATTTACATCAATGTCATCACTCTAAAAGGCAAATTATTCTCCTCAAGTTAGATTTCGAAAAGGCCTTTGATATGGTGGAACATCTGGCTATAATTAGAGTTATGGAGGCAAAAGGTTTTCCTGAGAAATGGGTTATGTGTATCTCAGAAATTCTATCTTCAGGAACATCTTCAGTCCTGCTTAATGGGGTGCCTGGCAAAAAGTTCAAATGCAAAAGAGGTGTAAGACAGGGAGACCCTCTTTCTCCCCTTCTATTTGTGTTGGCTGCAGATTTGTTACAGAGCATAATTAATAAGGCTTATAGGCAAGGCTTGTTGGGAACACCAATACCACAGGATATGGAAACAGATTTCCCAATAATCCAATATGCAGACGACACATTAATGGTGATGCAGGCGAGTGCAAGACAATTGATCTTCCTTAAGAGTATGCTGAACACTTTCGCTGAAGCTATTGGTCTAAGGGTTAATTATAAGAAATCATGTATGATACCAATTAATGTGGCCAATGACAAAGCGCAGATTCTAGCAAATACTTTTGGTTGTCAACTTGGTTCCTTACCTTTTACATATTTGGGACTGCCAATGGGAACCACAAAACCACTAGTCAAGCACTATGCTCCAATCATGGGAAGAATCAGGAAATGTCTATCTGCTAGCTCCAGATTTCTACAATATGCTGGTAGGCTGCAGCTAATTAACTCAGTGGTCTCTTCAATTCCTACTTATCTGATGTGCATCATCAAAGTTCCTGAACAGTTTATTGAGGAGCTTGATATTGAAAGAAAACAATGCCTATGGAGAGGAAATGATGCCTCAAAAAAGACCCCAAATCTGGTAGCATGGGAAGAAGTGCAGATGCCCAAGGAAAATGGAGGTTTGGGTGTTATTGATCTAAGACTACAGAACAAAGCTTTACTTTTGAAGCATCTGGTTAATTTCTACAGTAGAAACGATTTGCCCTGGGTGCATCTCATTTGGAATAAATATTATTCTAATGAGGTTCCACATCATGCAAGAGAAAAAGGATCCTTTTGGTGGAAGGATATCCTCAGATTACATACTGAATTTAGTGGAATTGCTCGCTGCAATATAGGTAAAGGAGATACTGTGTCATTATGGAATGACATGTTGAATGGCAACATCTTTGCTGCCAAATACCCGAGACTTTACTCTTTTGCAAAGGAGAAATACATTTCGCTTTATGAGGCCATGAATCAAGAAGATTTTGACTCCATTTTTCATTTACCTCTATCACCACAAGCCTATGAAGAGCTGTTACAGCTACAAGGGGATATTGGACTGTTCTGGAGCAATAGTGAAGAGCCTTATACTTATTCTTTTATTTGGGGCGCAATGGAATACACATCAAGAAAATATTATAAACACAAATTCGCAGGCCGACCATGCCCAGCTCCTTTCAAATGGAACTGGAAAAGCAAATGTATGCCCAAAATTAAATTCTTCATCTGGCTCATTTTGAAGGACAGAGTCAGCACAAGAAATATGTTGAGGAGAAGGAACCAACACTTGGATTCAGGCTACAATTGTGTGCTTTGCAACTATAGCCAAGAGGAAACACTGGAACATTTATTTTTCCAATGCCCTTTCAGTATATCCTGCTGGTTCATAATTCGTATTATATGGGATGATGAGCTGGACATACAAGAGAGAGTGCTATAGAGTGCTACAGGTAAAGCAAAATTTTCCTTATCCATTCTTCACAGAGATGTTCTCTATAGCCGCATGGATGATATGGAAACAAAGAAATGGCAAAATCTTTGAGAACAAGGTCCCAAGTATTTACAACTGGAAGCGCACTTTTAAGGAAGAAGTGATTCTGCACTTGTACAGAATCAATGAAAGATTTCATCAACCAATCAAACAATGGCTTGCTGCTCTGTAAATTTCAGTTGTATTTCTACTGTATAGTAGCTGTTGTATCCTTTTTTTTCTTGCATTTTTTCTCAGATGTATAGTTGTATGTATTAGTTTTAGCCGTAGACAGTAGCTTTCTTGGTAGTTTTTAAGACTGTTTCCCCCTTTTGTTATATAATGAAAATCGACAAACACTGTGGGGATTTTCCCTACAGTTTCGCGTCAAAAAAATCTTTATGTTCTTAATGGGGGTTTCAATGGAGTTTTATGCATTGGCATCCTTGAACTCTGTTCTATTGCTTTATGTTCCTCCTCTTTGTTTTCATTCACTATGCAACATTTGTTTTTTTGAAAGATAACAAGTGTTAGTGCCATCTTCTGTAAGTGTGGGGAAAGGTATGGCCTGTGGCTAATATGTATCTTTTCCTTTTGACCTACTGGTCATATAAATTTATTGATTTAATAAGGCTATTTAGGGTTTAGGATGATCGACTTGATGTGGTGTTGTCAGTGATCCAACGGATAAAATAAATCAGATGACGTGGCCTTATTATGAGAGTCCAGCTTTATAGAAGTAAATGACTCTTAGTGGGTTGCATCTGTATAATATATATAGATAAGGGTGTTATCCTGAATGCACATACATATGGTTTCAGGTTTTGGTCTTAAACCATGAGTGTGACGGATCCATGAGGTAAAAGTTATAATATTTTGTACAGCTAAAATTTCCATACCTACGTTCCATGATCAGGTGAGGGAGGACGACTATTTGTAGCCATAATTAATTAGAGGAGAAAAATGTTACACTTTGACTTGTTGGAATTCTGGAAGTCCTACACGTACGTACAAGCTGTGTGATCAGATTTTCTATAGCCATCATAAATTAGTGGAGAAAAAAAGTATGCTATGCATGTATTGAGTTCACCGAGTACGATTTGACTTGATGGAAAATTTTGTGTTTTGCTGGAGGTCATCCGCACGTTTTAGATATCACTTTTTATTTGAGATCCATCATCTCTAGTACTTCATGCAGTATTTTCTGTTATAGTCACTGTTATTACTGTCGCTATCTCTGAACTTGTGGCCATGAATTTAGAAAATTGATGCTAGCATTGAAACACTAAGTACTGTCACTGCACGGAGAGTTTTATTCAGACTTAATTATTGTTACACATATGGTACTACGAAGAAGCGAAAACTAGTACATTGGCACCCTATGCCCTGTAAAGCGGTGCCAGCAGCCTGGGTGGCTCACTATAAATTTGTATTTTTGCCTATATATACTTGTGCCATATAAAAGATTAAAATGTTGGTGCTAAAGCTTGTATATTGCAAGATAATAATTTTGGTCCTTCCAATATTGATGCTAAAACTTCTAGTACTGCAAGATAATAATTTTAGTACTTCCAATATTCTAATATTGTTGTTGACGAGTTCCCTAAAGTGCCGGGCCTTTTTTACATATTAAAATTTATATATTAAGACAAGATTGGAAGAGACACATTTTTATTCTCCATCGTGATTTTTCTGATATGGCAAAGAGTTTTTTTTTGTTATCCATGATGCGCACATCTACGGACCTACCTCCTCAATTTGATGTATGTAATGGAGAGGATCATTGAGATGATGCTCATATATTGAGAGATGTTTTTTTATGTACTTGTCGAGCTACTGGTGTTGGTTCGTGTAATAAATGTGTACCATCGGATGAAGCACATGGTAAACTAATAATTCAAGATTAGGCGAGCCGGAGGACTATTTTGAGCAGGGGATGTATTTTGATTATATTTTTGATAGAATAATTCATGAGTGTAGAAAAGTGTATTTTGTGCATCTCTTGAGTTCACCAGATATGCGGAAAATTCAAATGTTGTGATGGAGGTCGTCCCCAGTTAGCAACGAATTGTGAAAGGCTCAACGTGTGGATGTATATAACAAGTAGATTGAGCCTTTGATGAGCCCACAAAAAAATGCCTTTGATGGTTTGTACAGGTGTGTAGGGATATGAGCATGCTACTATTTCTTGCTTTATTGACAGTCCAAATTGGATGTGCAAAAAGGTACTCAAATTACATGATATTATCATATGCAAAGCTTGGCCCATGTTGTCATGGCATTGTTTCCTTGTAAAAACTTGACTATTAAGTTCCATATTTTAACCAAAATATTAAAATTCATACAAAATAATTTAACTTCTCGCCACATAACTTGTTAGTACTTTTAAGTGACAAAGGTAGTTATACTAGGCATGAGGGGCTTGCCAAAGGTCATAAATAGGCTTGTGCAAACATAATCTGGAATAAAAAGGTCTTCAGACCCAGGTGTTGTTCCATGAATACTTCGTCAGTTAAATAATCCTGCAAGGACAGCAACCTATATTTTTCATGCAGTTCAGTCACGACTGATCAAGAACCTCCATTATCTCACCTCCTTGTGAAATAAGCTACCCGAATTTGCAAAAATAAAATAAAATCAAGCTGATGATGAGCCACAGAACAAACAAAGGGAGAAAAAGTTTGACCCAATCTTTGACCCAGTCTGGCATTTCATCAAACGGCCGAAAGCTTGAGTAGCTAGGTAACAAACAAAAGGAAGGGAGAGGCTAAGATAAGGCATGGCATACGCGTTTTCTAATTTCTGATTAGCCAGATGAATGCCCGCCGGGAGGAAGAGGCCAAGATTAGGTGTGGCATACAAAATTCAGATCATAAGTACTGACGAGGTATTGACGCTTACAAAAGAGCAACTACAAAAGGATGTGCGTTTAAGTGCCGAGGTATTAACGATTATAAAAGAGCAACTACAAAAAAAATGTCTGGAAGGCCATTTTCTCGCAGTGAGCTAGCTGGGTCTCCGTGATGTTGTACCTTTTGGCGAGTGGACCGACCTTTCGTCGCAGGATGGTGCAGAAGCGATGGGGAAGGCACATTGGGCGGGCAGTTTAATGCATCTATGCGGAGGCGAGCATCGGTATTGAAGAGAGACAAATTTCGGTGCTTGGGGGTGGGAGCGGAACGAAGAGGTGGACAATTGGCACAAACGGACCCCAGGTAAAATTATTTAGATGTATGTCTCTACTACTTAAAAAGTCAGAAAGAGATCGTCTCCTCAATTTTTCGTTGTTCGTCCTGCCAAGATTTTGAATTCGTGTTGAACTCGGTTTGGCTTAAATCCAAACGTCCGAGTTCTTTAATGTATGGTCTTATAGAAACCAGGTCGCTTCAATTAACAAACCAAGGCGTTGTTCCAGTGGTAAGGCACGCGGCTGGTTGTTAGGCAACCCGAGTTCGATTCCCACTAGCATATTTTTTATTTTATTTTTCCCGTTTTTTGGTTGGTCTGGATTGGGCTGCGCAGAAAGGTGGGGATGCTGAGTTGGGCCGAGCCCAATTAAGGAGTAGCATGATGGGCTAAATAAAGGCTATTGGGAGGTAATGTTCCGGTTTTTTTTTTCCTTGCAGCTATTTATCTAATAGAAATTTCATATATATTGTCTAATATTTATGTAGTACATGAAATCACACCTAATCTTGTGAATTCATAAATTGTATGTTCTCTAACATGAAGTACAAGCATTATCAATTCGAACATGTAGCATGTCAAAAAAAAAAAAAGAATTCTCGAATGTTATAAATTTTCACCATAGGAAAATGATTTAAGGCTTCTTTTTCCAACAATTTTATTATTAGTTGATGCACCTTATTACGGGAACAAATAATGTTGTAATGGCCAACGCACGTCTTCTTCACCCAGCTGCATTATATTCATCTGGCCAAAAAATCCTAATCTCATTAATTCGTTTTTGTTCCCATTGCAACGCATAGGCATACCACTATTGTTTATCAATAGAAAACCAGTAGATATTTGATCTCTCTCTATGTTGCAAATTGATTTCCGTAGCAACGTACGGGCAAATTGCTAGTATATATATATGGGTAGGATTATATTTGGCTGTTGCTCCTGGACACTATGCGTGTCGATCAACTTTTGCCAATACTTTCTACAGTCGATCAGAGGCACAACTGCCGATAAAAAATTTGTAGGGAAAAGTAACGTTAACAGTTTCTAACCTGTCAACAGGAGCAGTCAGCGAAGACTTTACCAGTAGATATTGTGTTTGTCGAAACATGGTATGTAGCTTAATATAGGACCTTTGGCGACAGTTATTAATTAGCTTTGCCGATAGCTATATCTATCCCGATAGTTTGCCAATAGCACAAGCACAACCTAGCCCTCGGTGCATGTGCAAAACATGTAAGTTAGTAAAATCCTATATTCCTATTTCCTATGTTTGCGACCACTAGGGCACTAGAATAATAACTGAAACACCAGAGATCCCACCACATGCCAGCCAAGAGGGATCCCAACGTCACTCGGTAAATGAGTGTACCATGGTCACTGCTTTTAGGGCTACCTATGGCATTTGTATATTATTGAGAGCTGAATCTTTTAAGGCATCCTTATATTTTGAACTAGAATGGCAGGTTCTTTGTCTTTCTTTAGATAAAGGGAAATCTATTTTGTCAAGCAAACAAAAAAATCCCGGTCTCTAAATCTTTCGATCTATTTTAACCTTCCAGTATTACAGTAGTTCACATGTAGACTCTGTCTAGGACAAAAATAAATCACCAAACGAATGGGAAGCCACTAGTAAAAAGTTTATTTCAACACAATCTATTACTAAACTTCCACTCATGTTAGGCGAAAATGTCCATTGTCACGACCTCCAAAAGTCGGCATTCTTTGAGCAACAAAGCTCTTCGTTCCTCCTTTTAGAAAAGCTCGTCCAGTACGTTCCCCTGTAGATTACGCATAGGAGTTAGAATAGCCATTTTATTTAAATAACATCGTTTGGGCTTAGCAATATAGCCCAACATATTGCACCAATTCCCACTAGCATAAGATTTCTTTCTGTAATGATCTGAAACCTGCCAATCCAATTACCAAACATTTCAGCAACATTTCTTGGTCATTTTAGACCAAAAAAATAGTTCAATGAATCTCCAAATTAACCTAGAAAAATTGAAATCCAAGAAAATATGTTGTCTAGTCCCAAAGGAAAATTTTAATCTTTACTGTCACTTTATTTTTTCCATAAATACCTGTTATTTGATTTACACGTACTTGTGTCTAGCATTTATTTTGAACCTCGAAGTGGAGAATTCCCTAACCTCTTTAGTCCATTGTCTGCAAATGATGTCACATCTTGCAAGTCGATACTTATTTTTGTGTTCATCACTCTGCCAAAAAGAATCTAGATCCATATAGTCTAGTTTCTTTAGCACTTCTTTTGTTATCTTAAAAACACACATAAAGAGAGCTAGACTACATAAGATAAATGTTACCCTTCCAACTACTTAGTTTTTTTCTCAAATTTATCTTCTATAATTTTCTAATCTTTGTTACTCAGTTTGATATAATGCATAGGAACTAAGTACCTAAAATGATATATTCTCCTATATCACATCCAAATAACTGAGTTTTTATAATACATAGGTGCTTTGTCGTGTCATGATAGAAGAAGTGATACAATACTGTCCAAGCGGACAAAAAAATGCCAAGCACCTGCGCAAAAGAAACGACTGCGATGACACATCACTACATATTTGTGGAAATAAATAGGCACTCAGACAGAGTATCTTGGCTATACCGGACCCTTCCATCAGTAAAAGAAGGAAAAATTGTCTGAGACACACTGAGAAAC